>CM062812.1:344682276-344686919 GCA_031772625.1 Pinus tabuliformis
AGAGGTAAGGATCCTACATCCTCTTCCTACCTCTCTGTGCCCAGACACATGCCAGATATCCCAAGAAGGATGACCCAAAGGTCCCAATCTCATAAATCTGCTGATTACCAGTTTTGTGTCCCATCTACTTCCTTTCAGACTGAAGAACCTCATTCTCCTAAAAATGATTCTCAAGTCTTCATTCCTGACATTAAAAGCTTTTCTCTACCAAGAGCTCAGTCTGAGATATCTGCAAAAATAAGTGATAGACATTTAGAACCTGGAAATACTAGAAGGACATTTAGCAGTGGAACAAAGAAAGCAGATTTTCAATGGTTATCTATGAAAGATATGTCTAATTCAGATCAGACAAAATCAGCAAAGTTACACAACTATAGAAACTATCAAATTGTTTTTATGTTGCCAAATATTGATGATATAGCCAGAGATGTTTTAGAGGTCAAAGAGCATATTAAGAAATTGCATTCTGGTTACAATGAAATTTTGGGCACACAAAATGAACATACCCAACAATTGAATGATATCAATTCAAATATGGGTATTATTTCCAAATCTCTTGGTCATTTACGAGATGCTCTTCTGATCGCTACTTCTCCTCCACATTACAGAGAAGTGGACCTGTCAAGTTCCAAATTAACATTCACCTTTTCTAAGCCTGAGTCCTCCCATAAAAGTATTCTTTTTAAGGGGGTAGAGAATATTGGTAAACTTCAGATTGAAAGAATTCAGAAAGGAATAGATTTAGCCAAGGAGAAAACAGAATTAATGAGAAATCGGCTAAATGGATTTCCTTCTCTTAATAGTTTGAGACTACCAAAACAGTATGTTAGTATCAAAAGTTTGATTGAAAATGGCCAACCATCTGCTCCAAAAGAAATATTAGCCATGTCTGGTGAGTCAAGTTTTAAGAGAGATAGACATGAGCCTTATTTCTTTTCACACAAAGGAAGGAAAGACCAAGAGGACACTACTACTCATGAAGCTTTTGCTTCTATCCATTTTGGTAAATATTCAGAAAGATTACAGACCACCTCCACAAACTTAGATAATCCCTCAGGAAAGGGATATGGTAATACTCTGCTAGTGAATATTGATTGCTTAAGTAATGAAGAAGTGATTAATGTTCTACATAATATTCATGCTTGGGCATTACAAATGAAAGCATAAACTAAGGCAAGTTGGTCTGATATTTTTACCCAGATTGTTTGGTCTTTCACTGGTATTGCAAAAATGTGGTGGGATAAATTGTTTGATAGAGATATGACACAGATTGTTGAAAACGAAGATGATCCCTTGAAAGCCTTGTTTGCTGCTTTGAAACATGTGTTTGTGGGATGTGTGCCAGAAGACTCAGCTCATCATGCCCAGTTATTCTTGTCTCATAAACTATGTGATATTGATTATCTACAAGAATATTTTTTCACTATGCAAAAATTGCTTTATCAAGCTCATGACTCTCATAATGTTGCATATCTGAGATATTATATAGCCTCTATGCCAGGAAAAATCCCATATCTGATAAACCAGTACATAGAGACTAATAAGATCACTATTGAAAATTGGTCTTTTGTAGCTGTTCATCAAATGATAGTCTCTATACTTCAAAAAGAATGTGCTGCGGAAAAGGCTAAAAAGAATTTCAAGAAGCTGATGCATTTTAGCACCAAGTTATATAATACTTTTCCTGAAACATATAATTTGGGTTGCCATTCAAAATCCAAGAGCAAAGCATTGAAGAAATCTAAAGCTACTTGTTCATGTAAGCCTGAGAAGTATTTTCCTAAGAAAAAGAAATATTATCCTTCCAGGAAAAGTTTCAGCAAAAGAAGAGTAGTATTTAGGAAGAGGTCAAAACCTTAAAAGAAAGTGACTTGCTTTATTTGTGGGAAAGAAGGTCACTATGCAAATAACTGTAGAGAGAAGAAAGATAAGAAACAAATGAAAATTATGGATATTTTCTATACAATTCATGATCCAAAAGAATGGGATCTTATATCTCATTCTGAAGGTGAATATTTTGAGGTGTCTAGTTCCTCTTCATCTGATGCTGAAGAAGATATTCCTGATATAAGAAGAATAGAGCTGGATGACAGTTCCTCTGATTCAGAAGAAACTTTTATTCCTGACGTAAAAATGTTTTACAGTTCTTTTGACAATTTGCAGATGAAGATTGCAACAGTCAAAGCTGAATTGGCTCAGCTCGATCAGTCCAGTTCACTGCAAGAAGGAGATTGGCAGAAAAACTTGAAAGCCTAGAAAAACAACTACCTTCTGGGAAGAGGAATAAAGAAAAATTCACAGATGAAGAGTTAATAGAAAAAGAATTTGATTCCCTATTCATGCCACTCTAGATAAAAGAAAATTCATCATCAAATTCAGGTATGGATAAAATTATTTCTTTAAAGAATAGAATAGGACAATTAGAATCCTCAATTCATCATACTAGATCAGAGATGATTCAGTTATCATCCAAACTCCAAATGCTTATCTCAGATTATGATGATTGTAATTCCAAACTATCCAATTTGTTGCTTAAGAATGTTTCGGAAGAATTCCCTCAAAAATATGCCAGTATAGAAGAAGTCAAAGTAATGGGAATTGGAGATAGAGTGGGAATCCCTATAAAAATCAAATTGCCAAAAATAAAAGAATACACTCTAGATGCTCAAATTGATTCTGGAGCCATGAGTAGTTGCTGCAAGTATGGTGCAATTCCTTCCTATTATTAGCAGCCGACTAAATCGCAGTTTTGTGCTATTACAAAAGATGTGATGGAAATCAATCACATAGCTCCTAGTTTTCCAATTTATTTGAATAATGTCCGGGTGAAAGTTACATTGTACAGTTTCGATATAGGTTCTGACTTTCTTCTAGGACAAGATTTTTTGAATCATCTATTGCCTGTCAGTTTTGGTAGAGGCACAGTCACCTTCACAACTCCTGAAGGACCAGTCAACTTGCCCTCTTCTAGTGATTATCAAATAAGAGTACAGCCGATAGACCAAGATTCAGTGTACCACAGTGTCCAAGATCTAACCAAGATTAACAGAATTGTCATGAATGCAGAACTCCATGGTATTAAAACTTTGGAGAAAATATCAGACAAGCTCCGGAAAGATTGCACTACCTCTAGGCCTAATGCTTTTTGGACCCGAGAAAAGTATTTTGTGGGCCTTCCTTATAAATAGAATTATGTTCCAAAGCCACAGAAAGCTAGTGCTAATCATATGAGCCCCTCAGAGCAAGACTTATGTCGACAAGAGATAGCACAATTATTAAAACAGAAACTGATAGAGTCTTGTAAAAGCCCTTCGGCTTGTCCTGCATTCTATGTGAATAAACACAGTGAGCAGAAAAGAGGTAAGAAGCGGCTCGTCATCGACTATAAAGCTCTGAATGATGCCTTGTTACCAATCCTCTATCCTTTGCCCAACAAAGAACTATTACTTGCCAAATTGCTAACGCCATTGTTTTCAGCAAATTTGAGTTAAAAAGTGGTTTCTGGCAGATAGGCATTCCTTCTGATGACAGATACAAACTGCTTTTTACAGTACCTCACGGCCAATATCAATGGATGTAATGCCTTTTGGTTTGAAAAATGCTCCATCAAAAATTTTAGAAAAGTATGGAAGACATTTTTGGTGGAGAGGAGTACATAATAGTCTACATAGATGATTTGCTTGTTTTAGCAGAGATGTAAATAGTCACAAGTCCATTTTGAAAATTAAAGTTTTGAGGTGGTTTATAAGCATGGTCTCGTTCTTTCTGATTCAGGAAGAAAATTTCAGATTGGTAAAAATCAGGATAGATTATTTGGGACTGCATATAGAACAAGGACATGTAAAATCTGCCTCATGTTCTAACCCATTTCTTGAAATTTCTGATGTCATTTCAGATATTAAAACGTTGCAGAGATTTCTTGGTTGCTTGAATTATATAAGGCAGTTTTATGAGAAACAAGCAGATGACACAAAAATCCTTCAGAAAAGATTGAAGAAGCAAGCAGTAGGATGGACAGAAGAGATGACCAATGCAATCAGAAGCATTAAAAGTAAAATCATGGATTTGCCAAAGCTTAAGCTGCCAGATACTAATCTTCCATTTATTCTTGAGACGGATGCTTCGGATCATACTTTGGCTGCAGTACTGTTGCAGAAGCATGGGAGAAAAGAACTGGTATGTGCCTATTCCTCAAGTACATTTGATGATACTGAAAGAAAGTATCCTTCTTCATATAAGGAGATACTAGCTGTTAAGAGAGGAATAAAATGGTTTCATTTGTTCCTAAAATGTGTCAGATTCTTAGTTAGAACAAATTTGAAGCATATGAAGAGCATTTTGGCAAAAAAAAGACTGCTTGAACAAGGAAGTACCAGACTATTGAGATGGGCATTATGGCTTGATGGTTTTTATTTTGACATAGTCTATAAATCCGGTGTTGAAAATTATCTTTCTGATATTCTCACACGAGAAGGTTCACAAGAAATCAAATAAATCAAAATGTTCAGGCCATTGCGACAGGATGAAGCATCAAGTTCAGTCCAGTCTAGAAGAGTCAATCAAGTAATAGTCTGTAGTCAATGTCATTACCATTTCTGTTGGGATTGTTTGTAAAAAAAAGTTTGAGTCTTTGCCATTAAGTC
>CM062812.1:347164779-347360142 GCA_031772625.1 Pinus tabuliformis
TGTGTGCAATTCGTAAAGGAAAGAGAGATCCATGGATTGTCAAGTTGTACAAAATTTATGTGTAGTATGGGAGAGTAGTCTATGACTCTATAGAGTGCTCGAATCAACAGAGAACACTTTTGCATGTGCCCCTGTATAGGAGGAAAAATTATAGAAAATGATTGGTTGTGTGCAAGCTAGTTGTGGCATTGTGGAGAATAACTGATGTTAAAAAGATCTTGTTTTTTATTGCTTGTGCAAGGCATGCATACAAGTTTTGAATAAAACCCTCGACAAAGTGGACAGTCACAATGATAGCCACGATGCAAATTATGATTGTGGGTGAGCCAAAATGCTCCAAGAGTATATCCACTACCATAACAAGGATAATTTCAATGGTATATATATCAGAACTAAGGATAGAATCACAAAGACAAATAAGGACTACAAGAAAAAAGGACATTGGTGAGGGGCGAAAAATGTCACCATAAGCTCATTGGTGATGGTCAAAAGAGCATTCGTCACCAAAAGCTGAACGTCACCAAAGCTGGCGTCACCAAAATTATAGGTGTTGTAGTGACATACAAAGTCCGTCACCAATAATGATTTATAATTATGGATAGCGATCGTTACCATTTCATATGAGCAATGGTGATGGACAATAGCCTTCGTCACCAATCACTGAACATCACCAAAGGTGGCGTCGCCAAAAGTATAGGTGTTGTAGTGACATTCAAAGTTCGTCACTAATAATGATTTATAATGACGGATAGCGACCGTCACTATTGCATATGATCAATGGTGATAGACAATAGCCTTGGTCACCAAAAACTTAACATCACCAAAGGTGGCGTCGCCAAAAGTATAGGTGTTATGGTGACATTCAAGGTCCATCCAGAATATTGATTATAATGACGAATAGTGACCGTCACCATTTCATATGAACAATAATGTTTTATTGTGATGGATCTTTAATGATTGTCACTATTGGTGCATATATATGGTGACGTTCATTGACCGTCACCAAACGCTGCATTGCTAGAAGTATACGTGTTATGGTGACATTCAAGGTCTGTCATGAATAATGACTATAATGACAGACAATGACCATCACCATTTCATATCAACAACAATGATTTATGGTTACGGACCTTTGAGGGTCGTCATTATTGATGCGTATATATGGTGGCGTTCGTTGACCGTCACCATTTCATATTTTTGGTGAGGGTCGAAAAATGTCACCCAAGCTCATTGGTGATGGAAAAAAGAGCCTCTATCATAAAAAATTGATCGTCACCATTCTATATGGATGTCAGGGCATGATGGAATCGAACCACCAACCTCCTACTTGTAAAGCAGGTGCTCTTCCATTGAGCTAGCACACTTTAAATAATTATATTTTTAAAAATTAGACCTTGAAACTTCATAAATTGTAAATTCTACAACTTTCAATAAATTAAAGTCTCGGTAATATTTTACTAAACAAGCAAAGCAACATTGAAGCTATAGGCCCCTACCTAATGGTTATTGAAGTTATGAAAATTGGGTGGAGGAAAAAATAGTTATGTATAAGAGAATCAATATGTTAAGTTGAATACTCAATTAGAAGTGAAACTCTGAAGACATTTATAACCTATAAATGACCTATAACTATCAAATGCACCAAATATTGCAAAGGAAATGTCATAAGTGGATAGCATATGGAAGAAGAGGAGGCAGGGACTTGGAACCCTTGTACATCTTGGCATGCCTTAGCACTTGGCACATCTTAGCTTGTTTGACATGTCTTCGTACTATCTGGCACATCTTAGCATGCCCTAGCATTCCCTAACACACCTTGGCAGTCATGACCTCACAACTAGCATTGCATTTTTCCATGACTTGGGAACCTTACATTCACTAGAACACCTTGGCACTCCCTAGTTTTCATGCCCTCTATTATCCTCCATAATGTCCTAGGTTGATGAGGAGATCGACAGAGGTAACCACGGAACAAGATTTTAGTTTGGTAGCTAGCCCTACCAAACTAGAGAGGGCTCTCTCTATGAAATCACAACCAAGAGATGACTGGAATGTAAAGGATTTTAGGCTAGATAGCTAGGCTCAGGTGGGTTTTTGGAAAATTTAGGGACTTGGAACTCTATCCACCGGTGTCTTGTCTAGTAGGGACTTTGTCAAGGAGGCAAGGACTTGGAACTCTGTCTAGGATAAAGCACCTAACATGCATGATAGAAGCTCCCTAGAATAGAGTACCTCCTACCTAAAAGAGTATCCCCTGCTCAAAATATAGAACCCTTCTCTACTGTGCACTTTTCTTAAAGATAAATCTGTGCATAAAATAGTATTAAGGAAAACACCTAAATTAAGAAAAGTGAGCATCTAAGTCAAACTATAAAACTATAATAAATATGGCTCTATATAAGTTTGGGAAACACTAGACAAGCATGATTTCATACAACAAGAATAAGATTAAGGAATTTAGACTTCTTTGATCCATAACATTGTTAAGATAGTCTTCGGCAAAATCACATAACCAATCTTTTGTCGACGCGTTTCGAACCAACCAGTGTGGTTCATCGTCAGGACAAGTTGAAGAACCAATCCGGCTTAGCTTGATTAAATAGAGTGTGCAGAGACTCCAACAGCTATAATGCTAACGGCTAATTTGACCTAAAGATCCTAGTCAAACTACTAAAATAGTTAATTAATATTTCTAGAAATAGTTAAATTAGGTAAGGGAAGGAATTCATTTGTTAATTTAAAAATAAATAGAAATAATATTATTATTATCACAAATATTAAGAGATTCTATAGTATAATATTAATATTTTAATTATCATGGTCATTATACCTCGTAATATATATTAAATAATTTATTATTATTCCAATATTATTTAAATATAATTGAATGGTAATAAATCACTATTATTTTTATAATTTATTCACATTAGGTAATTATGTAATAATTATTTAATGGTCCATTGGTAAGTCAGATCTTCATTATTTAGTTCTTTTAAATATATCATATTTAATATTTAAATATAATGGTCCATTAAAATGATACGTTATATAAAATAATCTATGTTTATTATTTAGTTACATTAGGTAATTATGTAATAATTATTTAATGGTCCATTGGTAAGTTAGATCTTCAATATTTAGTTCTTTAAAATATATCATATTTAATATTTAAATATAATGGTCCATTAAAATAATAAGTTATAAAATAATCTATGTTTATTGAATACTCTATATCTACTTAATAATTTATAATCCCAAACAAATTGTTAAAACATTATTATTTCTAGAGTTTAGTTATCATAGGTAAATACCATAATTAAAAATAACCGTATAACCAATAGTATTGGTAAATAAAAAATTATCCTTTAAACTTAATTGTCAAATACTCAGAATTAGTTCAATATTTTTTATTCAATACAACTATTAGAGGTACCTAAGACCCTAGGTAAATAAATTATTACCTATAGGGTTGAATGTTTATTACTAAAGTATAGCTAAAATCATTGGTCTATCATAATTTATCCTTTAAACCTAATGGTCAAGTTTTTATTAATAATCGATATTTATTCAATATTTATTTATTTAAAAATATTAAAGTTAACTATGTCATACGGTAAATATTTTTATTCTTTATAAGGATTAAAAAGGGGTTTTTTAGACATTCGTTAAAGGGAAACTCAAAAAGAAAAATTATCAATGTATAATCAAATCTAATTATAATTGCCCAATAGTATCATAAACAGGTACAGATTAATACAATAAATAGTCCAAAACCAATTCTTAACTTATTAAAGACCCAAACACTCCAAAATAATCAGACAAATCTGCCGAAAGAAAAATAAAGGAGGGGGAAGACAGAAACCCTAAGACCAAACAAAAAAAAGGGAAATGAGGAGGCTAGGAAGATAAGGCTGGGACCCAGCAACTGCTAATCTTCCAGCCATAATCCCTATTAAGATTGTTTGGCCTTTTCTCAATCTCCAGGGCCTCTCTAAATTTGCGATGGTGAAACTGCGCAACTTTGGAGATTGAGAAAAGGCCAAACAATCTTAATAGGGATGATGGTTGGAAGATTAGCAGTTGCTAGGTCCCAGCCTTATCTTCCTAGCCTCCTCATTTCCCTTTTTTTGTTTGGTCTTAGGGTTTCTGTCTTCCCCCTCCTTTATTTTTCTTTTGGCAGATTTGTCTGATTATTTTGGAGTGTTTGGGTCTTTAATAAGTTAAGAATTGGTTTTGGACTATTTATTGTATTAATCTGTACCTGTTTATGATACTATTGGGCAATTATAATTAGATTTGATTATACATTGATAATGTTTCTTTTTTAGTTTCCCTTTAACGAATGTCTAAAAAACCCCTTTTTAATCCTTATAAAGAATAAAAATATTTACCGTATGACATAGTTAACTTTAATATTTTTAAATAAATAAATATTGAATAAATATCGATTATTAATAAAAACTTGACCATTAGGTTTAAAGGATAAATTATGATAGACCAATGATTTTAGCTATACTTTAGTAATAAACATTCAACCCTATAGGTAATAATTTATTTACCTAGGGTCTTAGGTACCTCTAATAGTTGTATTGAATAAAAAATATTGAACTAATTCTGAGTATTTGACAATTAAGTTTAAAGGATAATTTTTGATTTACCAATACTATTGGTTATACGGTTATTTTTAATTATGGTATTTACCTATGATAACTAAACTCTAGAAATAATAATGTTTTAACAATTTGTTTGGGATTATAAATTATTAAGTAGATATAGAGTATTCAATAAACATAGATTATTTTATAACTTATTATTTTAATGGACCATTATATTTAAATATTAAATATGATATATTTTAAAGAACTAAATATTGAAGATCTAACTTACCAATGGACCATTAAATAATTATTACATAATTACCTAATGTAACTAAATAATAAACATAGATTATTTTATATAACGTATCATTTTAATGGACCATTATATTTAAATATTAAATATGATATATTTAAAAGAACTAAATAATGAAGATCTAACTTAC
Organism: Pinus tabuliformis; assembly: GCA_031772625.1. NCBI lineage: Eukaryota > Viridiplantae > Streptophyta > Pinopsida > Pinales > Pinaceae > Pinus > Pinus tabuliformis. Next base: position 347,169,821 of record CM062812.1, read on the forward strand.
CAATGGACCATTAAATAATTATTACATAATTACCTAATGTGAATAAATTATAAAAATAATAGTGATTTATTACCATTCAATTATATTTAAATAATATTGGAATAATAATAAATTATTTAATATATATTACGAGGTATAATGACCATGATAATTAAAATATTAATATTATACTATAGAATCTCTTAATATTTGTGATAATAATAATATTATTTCTATTTATTTTTAAATTAACAAATGAATTCCTTCCCTTACCTAATTTAACTATTTCTAGAAATATTAATTAACTATTTTAGTAGTTTGACCAGGATCTTTAGGTCAAATTAGCCGTTAGCATTATAGATGTTGGAGTCTCTGCACACTCTATTTAATCAAGCTAAGCCGGATTGGTTCTTCAACTTGTCCTGACGATGAACCACACTGGTTGGTTCGAAACGCGTCGACAAAAGATTGGTTATGTGATTTTGCCGAAGACTATCTTAACAAGAATAAGATTCCTAAAATCGATGCGATTCTTTCATTGTTGCTATACCCTCACAGCAAAACTGGAATTTATAGCATGTAGCCCAAGGCTGTGTGCATCTACTGAAGGTGTAGATTGAAAGGATCTGCTGAGATGAAGTACTATTGAAGGAGAAACACCTTCAAAACAATAGATAAATTCTATTGTGAATTCAACCCATTTGCACAGAGACCAAGGCTGCTACTGGGTACACTTCTCCACTGAATGGAAACTACAATATATTGTAGTGTTGCTAAAGAAAAAACACCTTTAGTGTAACACGGATAAAACTCTAACAGATATTGTCATTGTGGCCTCAGTTGTCGATGATATCATCAATATAGGTAATAACTTCGATAATTGAAAACCAAAAAGATGAGATGCATAGATAATTTGAAATGACATATTTGGGCATACTTTATTATTGTTTAGAAGTGTTAGTATAGAAAATGCAAGGTAGCTTGTTGCGTCTTTATGTCACAGGCCAAGGATGCAAAGAAATACATAAAATATTAAATAGCATGGTATAAGTCGATTGCAGGTTCTTTTGAAACGGGAATGGAATTCTCCTTGCACGAGTTATAATCTAGTGGGTATAACTTTAAATAAGAAACTGATAGTTATGGGGTTGAAACTGTCTCACAATTCATGAAAAGTCCCAAATTTGTTCACTATAAAGAAGCAAAGTGAGTCATCAGGTTTATGGAAGGGAACACCCTATTTGCAGGAAGATAACTTGAAATTAGTTGGGCATATTATTTCTCGTCTTCTTGTCCGTGTGCTTTCAAAAGATAACCACATCCAAAGACTGCATAACAACTCTGGTAAAGTCTGAGAAAACCCATCGCTTAATGAAAATTAAGCGAGGAATATGTCGAAGGATTCAATCTTGCACTCAGTCATAGAAATAAAGTTGGGGTATCCAAAATCTTGTCAACAAACCGACTCCAACCATGATCTAGGAGGATCTCCAGACACTAGTGGCATGGAAAAAGCTCAAAATTCAAAGTGGCGGAAAGGCGATGAACTTGACATCAGATCAAAGTGCTCATTGCCTTGATTCCAATGGTGTGAACGACACTCCAATCTGAGTTTGGATGAAGAAGATAGAGGCAGCCAAAGTTGGGTTGACTTTTTGATGACTAGGCATGATTAATGAAGGCAAAATTTGGACTTTTTCTGGTGCACGGAATCCGGCCAACTCCAGCCAGACTAGGGGCAAAATTGTTTCCTCGTTAAAAAGACTCCTTCGGTCCAAAACCAAATTTACAAAAACGGATACTTTGTTTTGTATAACAAAAAATATATAAAAAAAGGGGGGTGGCGGGCCACCAACCCTGCCACCCCAACTACCGTCAACATATCAATGAAATACATTGGTGGACGGGTGGGCCATGACCCTCGGTCCCTCCCATGGGACAACAATAAACATGGGGTGGGCGGCCATGACCCCGCCACCCCACACCTCGACACCGTTATGAACCATGCATAATGGGTGGTGGGCCGGCCCTTGGGGCATGGACCCAACCATGCACAAAGGGGACCATTTATTACAAGAGCCATTGTGAAGGAGGCCGGTATGGTGGGCCGGCCATCCAAGGGGGGCCCGACCCAACCATTAAGTTATTTAAAAAAAAACTCTGTTTTGAAGTATAAAAAAGGGGAGGAGACGCTGTCTGACCGCCCAACCTCCTCCATATTAATCAGACCTTCCACCAACTGCACTATAATAGTTTCATTAAAAAATATGCCACCTATTTTATACTTAAATGGAGTTTGTCAATGCACCCAGGCAGAGGAGGCAGTGCACGCAGTTCGAGGCCGAATTTTGTAGGAGCGCCGAATTTTCACTTTGTCAGAATTTGACAAATTTTATATTGTTTCAGCACTTCTTGACGCCATGAACGCAATGGCATTTTCCGTTTCTCCATCAGAGTTTTGCATTTTTCGGCCATTTTTCAGTATGGAGGTATAAAACTCCTTTTTTGTAAGTGATGCTTGCACTCTTCTTTCTCATGCCACTTAATGAATGAAGGCCTGCCCATTGATCAAGCAGGGCCCAGAGATGTAGTCCAATTCAGACAAACTCTGTTATCAAGTCTTACTGTCTTCTTTCATGCTTTATGTGTTTCTCCTCTTCTCTCATGTGCACATTAAATTTCTATGTTAAGCTACAATTTATGCTAGTAATTCTTTTAACACATCTATAAGAAAAAGATTTTGGATCAAGTGGTATGAGAGCAAGCCTTTTTTAGATGTGAATTTCATGTTTGTATGCTAACAAGAAACAGGCTTCGAAGACATGAAGGGAAGCTAAAGTCTTTCGATCCCGAAGTGAGGTGTGCACATTGAAGGAGAAACATGGCAAATGAAGAGGCTCGTCATGAAGAGGAGCACAATTTCCGCAAAACCATCTATGCAATCGCAGAGAATGTCGGTCAATTGCTTTCAAGGTTGGAGAAAGTAGAAGAGAGAAATCCAGAAGAACAAGGTTCAGTGCATGGAAATGATGGAGAAGAACCCCCTCCTTCTCCTTCCACGAGTGAAAGTTCTTCTTCCTCTCATCACCATCATCATAGATATTCAAGGGATGCATCTAAGAAACCTTTCTTTACATTAGATGTCAAATTTGATATTCTCATGTTTAACGGTGAAAGTAATGCAAAAAAGCTTATTAACTGGATTAGGTAGATTGAAATCTACTACAGGATTTAGCAGATTGAAGAGGACGAGGCAAATATTCAGCTGGTCTCTCTTTGGTTGAGTAGCATTGCTCTCATTTGGTGGGAGAGGAAATTGCGCAGAAGTAAGAGTTTGGGTAATCTTCTTTCCTCGTGGCCTAGTTTCATTTCTACATTAAAGGAAAAATTCTATCCCTTGGGTTATAAACAAAAAGCCTTAATGGATTGGCAATACTTAAGGCAAAGCAGAGGTCAGGATGTTCAAAGCTTTACAGAGAAATTTAGAAAACAGGCACTTAATTTGGACATTGCACCTGACTCACCTGAAGTAGTAACTAAGTATATTGGATCATTACATAGTTACCTTAGACATTCATTATTATTGTTTGAACCAACTACTATTCATTGCGCCAGTGTGAAGGAAATTCATCTTGAGAACAGGGGCAAAAATGAAAGAGATGATCATTTCAAGAAACCACCTTTGAAACCTCCAAATGGCAAACCCAAAGTGAAAGGAAAGGGAAAGGAGAAGAGGACGAAATCAACCAAGAAAGATGAAGGAGAAGGACCTTATTATAATCACTACAAAAAGGAAGGTCATGACGATGATCATTATTGGAAACAGTACCCGGAAAAGAGACCAAAGAAGTATGGAGGAAAAGGAAAGCAGAAGACAGTGGCAACTATGTAGTAAGACCTTGGATCCGATTCAGGGGATGAAGCATTGATCACAGCAGCAGGAACAAAAGGTACTCTTACACCTCATGTTAACTCTGAATCACATGAAGGCACTAGTTCAATAGATGAGTCTCTTCCTAATGAATGAAAGAGAATTGAACTATTTCATATTAGAGTTATCATAAATCATACAAAAGTGGAAACTCTATTTGATACGGGATGCCAAGCAAACTAAATTATAGAGTCCTTGGTAAAGAATCTAGGCTTGGAAAACAAACCACATCCAAAACCATACCCACTTTGATGGATACATGATAAAGAAAAATTGAATGTAACTAAGCAGTGTAAGGTTCAATCTGTGATCGCTTCTAAGTTAGTGGATGAGGTAAAACTTGATGTGATACCATTGGATATCTATGGCATGGTGTTAGGGAGTCCATGTCTATATGATAGAAAGGCAATCTTCTTCCGTCATGAAAACAAATACCAAATCACAAAAGATGCGGTAGAATATGTTGTAAGGGCTCATCAAACTATAATCAATGCCAACCTTGTAAGTGCAGGACAAATGAAGAGGTTGGTGAATTCTAGCAAGGGTTGCATGCTTATGGTTGTAAGGGGAAAATATGGAAAATTATCCGATGCTTTCCAGGGTTGTGATCATGTGCATACAAAGGAATTATGTGAATTAATTTCTAACTATGATGAGATGTTTCAGGAACCCAGGAGATTACCTCCGAAGAGGGAAATCCAACATGAGATCCAATTGCTGCATGATGCTCCTTTACCGAATATTGGCATCTACAAGATGTCAACCATTGAGATGGAGGAGATCAAAAAGAAGTTGCAGGAACTATTCAACCAAGGGGTCATCAGACCGAGTAGTTCTCCATGCATCTCACCGATTGTCTTAGTGCCGAAGAAAGATGGCACATGGAGGATGTGCGTGGATTATCGAGCACTGAACAAAATCGCGGGGAAAAATCATTACCATCTTCCCCACATTGATGACTTATTAGATCAATTAAAGAATGCCATCTATTTCACAAAATTGGATTTGTGTAGTGGTTATCACTGAGTCCGAATTGCAGAGCAGGATGTGTGGAAAACCGCCTTCAAGACCAAATAGGGGTTGTTCGAATGGATGGTGATGCCATTCAAACTTTGCAATGCTCCAGCCACTTTTATGAGGGTCATGAATGATCTCTTTAGGCCTTTCATTGATGAATTTGTTCTTTTCTATCTAGATGATATTCTTATCTTTAGTAAAAGTTGGAATGAACATGTATGTTATTTGAAGAAAGTGCTTGATGTATTGAAAAATGAAGAACTCTATGTAAAATTGTCAAAGTGTGAGTTTGGGAAAACCTCTTTGGTTTACCTAGGTCATATTGTTGGTCATGGTCAGCTAAAAATTGACCCTTCTAAAGTTGAAGCAATTGTAAATTTTCCTAAACCTACTAGTATAACCGAGGTTCACAGCTTTTTGGGTGTAGTACAGTATTGGAGGAGATTTATTGCCAATTTCTCTATTATTGCAACACCTTTACACGCATTGACAAGTGTAAAGCAAGTCTTTCAATGGGGAGGAAAGAAGCATAAGTCCTTCAAAACATTGAAAGAAAAGATCAGCACCACACCAGTCTTGGCCTTACCAGATCTCCAACAGCCATTTGAGATCGAAACAGATGCCAGCGGATATGCCATGGGAGCTGTACTGATGCAGCAAAAGAAGCCGATATGTTACCATTCAGAGAAGTTCTCTCAGGCTGTGATAAACTATCCCACTTATGACAAGGAGTTATATGCCTTGGTCCAGAGTGTGAAAATGTGGAAACACTACCTAATCGGCAAGGAGACCATCATCCATACGAATCATCAGCCCTTGCAGTATCTTCAGTCACAAACCAAGTTGCAGCAATCTCGTCATTTCAGGTGGATGGGTTTTCTTCAGCAGTTTCATCTGGTAATAAAGTATAAGAAGGGAACTAGCAACAAAGTGGTCGATATGCTATCTCGCCCTCCTATTTCTGCTTCTGTTGTTTTGTATAATGCTCTGTTATATTTTGGAAGTTATGAAGAACAATATGCTAACAATGATGACTTTAAGGAGATTTATGCAAAACTAACCCATAGTTCATAGGTGGACAACTATCACTTGGAGGGGAAACTGTTGTATCACCTTGGAAAATTGTGCATAGCCACAAGAGAAAGGGTACATGAAATCTGGGAGGCCCACACCTCCCTTGTGTCTAGTCATTTTGGTATTGACAAAACTTTGTGTCATGTACAAAGATTTTGTTTTTGACCTCATATGAAGAACATTGTGACTCACTATGTAAAGGGTTGAGTGATGTGTTCTGTTTCAAAGTGCTCTAATAGAAAACTCAGGCTCTACACACCACTCCCTATTCCTAGTCATCCATGGGAAAGTGCGTCGATGGATTTTGTAGGAGGTTTTCCTTTGTCTATAAAAAGTCACAACTATTTGTATGTCGTCGTTGACCGCTTTAGTAAGATGTGTATTTTAATGCCTTGTAAAAAGAAAATCACTGCAAAGCAGACTGCTCATCTTTTCTTTCAACATGTTTGGGTCCATTTTGGGTTTCCCACATCGATTGTGTCAGATCGGGACTCTTTCTTTCTCGGAGAGTTTTGGACCAGCTTGTGGAAGATGATGGACACCAAGTTGAAAAGAAGCATGACATTCCATCCACAGACTGACGGACAAACATAGGTTGTCAACCGCACCATGGTACACTTGTTGCGAGGCTATTGTGGGAAACATCCTAAGCTGTGGGATGAGCATCTTCCATATGTGTAGCATTCCTACAACCGAGAAGTGCACTCATCTACACATTGTTCACCATTTGAGACATGTTTTGGCTACCTGCCAAAAGACCCTTTTGATATGGTCTTTGGAAGGGAAGATGACTCCAGTGGATGTGATGATAGGGACAAAGCGCAGCAGTTCATTCAGCGGATCTAGTTGATTCACCAAGCAGTACAAGAGCTGTTGGAGAAAAGTCAAGCCCTGTACAAGGCTCGACATGACAAACACAGAGTCGACCATAAATCTCAAGTGGGCGACAAAGTGTGGTTCCATATCAGCAAGGACAAGATGAAGGGAGAATGGAAGAAGTTGCAACTAATTTGATATGGTCCATTCACCATCTTGGAGAAGATTGGAAACAATGCCTCACATCTCCATTTGTTGATATATATGCAAATGTACTCTGTAGTGAATGTGGAGAACTTAAAGCTGTATGAGCCACCATTGATTATGGACACTGAAGAGGTGGGCACAGTTCCTACAGTTGATGACTTTGCACCAGAGTATCTCGATGAGTTACCTGAAGACATCATCCTTGACAGAAGAACCAGGACTTCATGATGGGGAGATGTGGAATACCTTCGAGTTGGTTTCAAGGGGATGCACCCTAGCAAGGCAAAATGGCTGGAAAAAGAAAGAGTGAGGGAACAATTCCCTCACTTGCCAATTGACTGATAAAGCTTTTGGCGGTCCAAAAGCTCCTCAATGGGGAGGATTGATCGATGAGGATCTCCAAACACCAGTGGCATGGAAAAAGCTCAAAATTCAAAGTGGCGGAAAGGCGATGAACTTGACATTAGGTCAAAGTGCTCGTCGCCCTGATTCCAATGGTGTGAACGACACTCCAATCCGAGTCCGGATGAAGAAGATAGAGGCAGTCAAAGTTGGGTTGACTTTTTGATGGCTGGGCATGATTAATGAAGGCACAATTTGGAATTTTTTTGGTGGATGGAATCCAACCAACTTTGGCCGAATTCCGGGAAAAATTGTTGCCCCATTAAAAAGATTCCTTCGGTCCGAAAACGAATTTCCAAAAACGCATACTTTGTTTTATATAACAAAAAATATATAAAAAAAGGGAGGTGGTGGGCCACCAACCCCGCCACCCCAACTAACATCTGCATATCAATGAAATACATTGGTGGATGGGCGAGCCATGACCCCCGTCCCCTCCCATGGAACAACAATAAACACTGGGTGGGTGGCCATGACCCCGCCACCCCACACCTCGGCACCGTTATGAACCATGCATAGTGGGTGGTGGGTCGGCCCTTGGGGCATGGACCCAACCACGCAAAAAGGGAACCATTTATTACAAAAGCCGTTGATAAGGAGGTCGGTACGATGGGCAGGCCGCCCAAGGTGGGCCCAACCCAACCATTAATTTTTATTTTTTTTTAAATCAGCTGTGAAGTATAAAAAAAGGGAGGCAGGGTTTGACCACCCGACCTCCTCCATATTAACTGGACCTTCCACCAACTACACTATAACAGTTTCATTGAAAAATATGCCACTCAGTTTATACTTAAACGTAGTTTTTCAGTGCGCCCAGGCAGAGGAGGCAGTGCACACAGTTCGAGGAAGAATTTTGTAGGAGGGCCAAATTTTCACTTTGTCAGAATTTGACAAATTTTATATGGTTTCAGCACTTCTCGATGCCACGAATGCAATGGCGCTGTCCATTTCTCCATTAGAGTTCTGCATTTTTCGGCCATTTTTCAGTATGGAGGTATAAAACTCCTTTTTTGTAACTGATGCCTGTACTCTTCTTTCTGATGCCACTTAATGAATGAAGGCCTCCCCATTGATCGAGCAGGGCCCGGAGAGGTAGTCCAAGTTGGATGAACTCCGTTGTCAAGGTTTTTTCTCTTCCTTCATGCTTTATGCATTTCTCCTCTTCTCTCATGTGCACATTAAATTTCTATGTTAAGCTACAATTTATGCATGTAATTCTTTAACACATCTATAAGCAAAATATTTTGGATCAAACCATAATGTGAAAGGCAGTTTAACTATGAAACCTCTTTGCCACTTTGTAGTATTGTTCCCTCTTGAATTCCAACAGGTATCTGGCTACTTAGATCCACAAAACTCGTGCTAGGGAAACTCGGCATGATACAATTGTGGCGTGCAAACTTGACACACGCTCTAGTTTCCCTCTAAAAGAGGGTAAGTCAAAATATTATGACAATCTTAACTGTAATTTGATCATACACTATTGAGGTATTGCATGGAATAAACAATATACTATCAATCCATGAATGAAGAACTCGAAATAAATGAATTTGTTATTGATACAATAGCACCTCTTGGGATTCTCAAATAAATCACCTAACCTACATGGAAAAATCTTCCTAGAATAGAGTACCTCCTACCTAGAAGTATGTCCCATGCTCATAATATAGAACCCTTCTCTACTGTGCACTTTTCTTAAAGATAAATCTATGCATAAAACAGAACTAAGAAAAACACCTAAATTAAGAAAAGTGAGCATCTAAGTCAAACTATAAAAGCATACTAAATATGGTTGTATCTAAGTTTGGGAAACACTAAACAAACATGCTTTCATACAACAACCACAAGATGCCTAAAATCGATGCACTTCTTTCATCGTTGCTACAACCTCATAGGAAAACTATAATCTACAACATGTATCCCAAGGTTGCATGCATCTACTAAAGGTGCAGACCGAAAGGATCTACTGAGATGAAGTATTGTTGAAGGAGAAACACCTTCAAAACAACAGATAGAGACTAATGTGCATTCAACACATCTGCACACAGGCCAAGGTTGCTACTGGGTACACTTCTCCCCTAAATGGAAACTACAGTGTATTGGTGTTCTACTGAATTAGAAACACCTTCAGAGAAACACGAATAAAACTATAACATATATTGTCACTATGGTATCGATTGTATAAGATCTCATCAATATAGGTAACAGTTTCGATAATTGAAAAACCAAGAGGTGAGCTACATAGATCATTTGAAATGATAGATTTGGGCATACTTTATTATTTTTTAGGAGTGTTAGTATAGAAAATGAAAGGTATCTTGTTGCATCTTTATGTCACAGACCAAGGATGTGAATAAATATAGAAAAGATTAAATAGCATGGTACAAGTCGATTGCAGGTTCCTTCGAAACAAGAATGGAGTTCTCCTTATGTAGATTCTAATATATTGGGTATAGATTTAAATAAGAAATGTATAGTTATGGGGTTGGAATTGTCTCACGATTCATCGCAAGTCCCAAAGTTGTTCACTAGAAAGAAGTAGAGCAAGTCGTTAGGTTTATGAATGGGAACACCCTATTCACAAGAAGATAACTTCAAATTATCTGGGCATATTATTTACAGGTGTGTGCTTTGAAAAGCTAACCACCTCCAAAGACTCAAGAACAACTCTAGTAAAGTTTATAGGTGTGAAGCACTTCTGAGAAAACCCATCACTTAATGACAATTGAGCGAGGAATATGTCAAAGGATTCAATCTTGCACTCAGTCATAAAAAGGAAGTTGGGGTATCCAACATCTTGCCAACAAACCAACTCCAACCATAATGTGAAATCCAGGTTAACTGTGAAACCTCTTTCCCACTTTGTAGTATTGTTGCCTCTTGAATTCCAACAGGTATCTTGCTGCTTAGATCCACAAAACTTGTCCCAGGTAAACTTTGCATGATACAATTGTGACGTGCAAGCTTGACACACACTCTAGTTTCCCTCTAAAAGAGGGTAAGTCAAAATATTATGACAGGCTTAACTGTAATTTGATCATACACTATTGAGGTATTGTATGGAATAAACAATATACTATCAATGCACTAATGAAGAACTGAAAATAAACGAATTTCTTGTTGCTACAATAGCGCCACTCTTGGGATTCTCTAAGGAGCCACTAATTTATACACATTTGGAATCTTTACTTGGTCTGCAGAAAGATTAAGAAATGGTAGTGATCACTCTTTTCCCTCCCATGGAAGGTCTATACAGAGTCAGCAATAAATTGATTTAAAAGTGAGGTATATGCCTGACAAATAGGAGTCTGACTCTTCAACTCTAATTTAGTGGCAAGGAAATATTCAACTACAAATGCTTGATCTTATACACTGTAAATTTCTAGATAAATGGCTAGCGTAAATATGTCCATTGTCCACATATCCCAAAAAACCATGTACCTCTGGACTGTGGTTGCGTGTAAGAGAGGGGAGATCACATAAATAATCCATTCTGAAAAAAAAAAGTTAAAGCACAACATTCTACGGAGAATTTTTTAAAATTTTTATTACATAGCTTAGAAAGTTTGAAATGACATAACTGAAGCTTCCATCTCCTTCCACACTTCATTAAATATGCCCCTTTTCCAATGCAGATGTGTCCTACAGAATCACAATCAGCAAATAGAATATGAAAAGCTACTTTAATGAATTAAAGTAGCTTTTTTATACCTCAAGCAAATGGACTATGAGAAATTGGATTCATTCTCTACAAAAGATTATATAGCAAGGTCTAATTACATTTTAAATTGAAACAAAGGTAAATTGGATTCATGCTCTGCAATAGATGATATAATGAGATCTAATGACATTTTCAACTCAAACAAAGGTAAGTTGACTAAGCTCAATGTCCAAAATGATGACATCCAACTTCTGAGTGGCAGTTACTTTATATATCTAGCTAGAGGCTATAACATAAAGATATTTGTTATATGTGAAGATAAAAAAAATGAAAGGAATGTGAAATTTTGACCATCAAGTATAAGTTCCTTTCAAGGACTAGATCAAACCATAACATTGTTATCAAGATAATCAACTCACCCATGCTAGTATGCTTCTAGTAGTTTCATGATAAACCTAAAACTCAATAAACTTCAATCAACATAAATTAACCAACAATATGTTTGAGGTTTGTTACCTAAGGATTATATCATACTAAATTACCTTTTGCATCTAACATTGAAAATGACTGTGAAAGAAATGAAGACAAATCAATGATTATGATGGAGGCATGTGATGAAATAAAATAAAAAAAGACCTTTCTTCTTGCTACTCATGAGACTTCTAGGTGATTCTTGGATGAAGTTGATCCTGATCTGCTTTCTGAAGTCACACTTCCTAGTGTTGTGGGGAAAAATGCCTATGCAGGACGATCCTATCCACCTAAGGTGTGACAGTGCCTTAGCAACAAACGGAGACAGCTATTCTAGTATTCTTCCTTTATGAATTAAGAATGAAGAGAGATAGATGGACTAAACGGTGTCTTCCGTTTGTCCCTCGATCCGGTCTCTCTTCTTTTGATGGTTCCCAACTACTTGCCTTCTCGCTCACCCAGCTTCAAGAGGTTTCTGCAAGATCACAAGAAGAGAACACTACACAAGACATGGATTCACATTCATAACTAGTTCAGGATTAGAAATAAACTAAACATACTAATGCAATCATACATCAAAGATACATCAGTATATAGGAGAAACCAAGATAGCTTTATTGATGAATAACAAGGTTCAGGAAGAGATACAACCCAGAGGGCTCCAATCCAGCATCTCCTTCCCAGCAAATGGAATTCCTATCTTCACCCCCTTCAAAGCATCAAGAACCCAATAATTCCAATCTTAAACCAACAACAATTCTTTGCAATAACAAAATTCCAGCCTCTAGATCTCATGGAGGAGAGATCCATATATAGATGTTTGGAGAGAGGATGAGTCAGCTTGAGATCTGACTAGTGTCCTCTCCCTCTGTCAGTTCTTGATTCCACTTGGAGGTTCTTGCTTCCACTTGGAGATTTGGAACCTATTACTCATCACTAGTCGAATTCACTGAGGCAAGTGTCATTGAGGAAGATTCTGGAAGCTTCCTGGGTCTTGACACCTCTTGGAATGAACTTGCCATTTGGAAACTCTCGCTCAACGCACCCTGGTAGTGCTTCTACCTGCGTTGCAGTGCAGGTAGCCAGTGTTGGCTTTGACATTCAGCGCAGATAGCTAGTGGAGCCATTGAATTGATCCTGAATTGACTTGTTTTTGAGCAGTTTCTGGTGGAGAATTTCCGTGAATTGCCGTGGTTTGTTAGCCTTGTTCCTCTAGGGGTAGAAACAACATGTTTAGGGACTTTGGATCCCTTAGATTATGGACATTTCATGCTCAATGCTGTAAGGCACAAAAATGTCTATAACAGTTGCCCCCTAAAGTGTGAGGCCGTTTATCGGGTGAAATGCTTTATCAGGGGGATCCCAAGTTCATCCAATGCTGGGAGGAGCCCTGTAATAAGATACAATACAATACATTATTTTTCATACTGCTTTCATGATCTAGCTGAGGCGGGCATTCCCATGCTCAGCTTTATAAATTCATTTTCCTGTACATAGAACAAACAATCGTCTGATGGTAGACTAATAATTTTGATGAAATTATCATCCTTTGGGTAGGATGATTATCTGCTGCAATGATGTACATGTCAATGTCTTTATCTTTCCTGAATATATACCGCAGCCCGGATGGATGAAACTAGATCCGGGGTCTTCAAACTCGTTTGATCTTCACTCTAAGTACAAGTCGATCCATGTGAGAAATGTTCTGAAGTCGAACATGGAAAGACATCGCTTGATTACCGGTCAATGAGGTAAACCGTTAACAAGCGCGAGAGGAATCACTGATGATGATAATGACCCTCAAGGTACTGCAGTACAATTCACGTGGTGTGAATAAAGGACTTGGCGTCGAACACCACGCAAAATCTTTCGGTCGAAGGTCATTGATGTATACCTGTCGCCGGAAGTGAGAAACTTGCCATTGAGGCATGCAAGCTTCAAAGTACTGAAGGGGTTGTTCCTAGATCAACTTCTTGGAGAATGAGCTGATGTCGACAAGAAGTGATCCGTCAAAGGACGACCTTAATGAATCCCACATCAATGACACGGAACGGAGCTAGTGATTTTGATGGAGGTGAAAACGATCTGTGACATATGATTCAGGATGGCGGTCATGAAAGGATGAAGGATAATGTACGGTAGTGGATGGGACACAGTTGACTTTTCTGAACGACTTCTCTTGAACATATGGCAACACGGATGCGATGGATTGGTAGCATTACCCCAAATATGGATGGTATGGCGAGACGATGGATGTGACCGGTGAATGAAACAACCCAACCCGATTGTGGTACGGAGGAAAAGTGTCATGTTCAAGAGCGACTTGCTACCATCAAAGTTTTCTTGAGTTTCTCCCAATTTTTCCCCAGTCATTGCTGACCAGTACCTCTTTATTTTTTTCAAGCTTGAGGAGGATAACATATGCTTGTTCTATAACCTGCCCTTCGGGCAAGCCCATCGCTATGTTTTAACGAGCCTAGCGATAGTGAAACTCATTCTCATCTAAAGACAAGTTTGTCGCTATTTAATGATTTTAATGAGTCTAACGACAAAGATAACTCGGTCCTTTTCATTTTTAGAGAGTCTGAAAAGGTACATAAAGTTAACTCCAAAAGCCCTTTTTCGTCATCTAATACCTTAGGTCCGAGAAAGTATAAAACAATACAGAAGGGATGAGTTTTCGATAGTTTTAACGAGCCGAATAAAACAAGCGCTCGATCTTTTTGTGCAATAATCCCTCAGGTCCAAAAAGATTAAAATCTAGAGGAGGGATAGCACTTCCTGTCCCTTTAACGAGCTGGAAGGCCAAGGACTTGGCAATCTTTTCATATTTTACGAGTCAGATGAAAAGAGCTTAAGGAAGACTCGTCTTTTGAGGAACGAGTGATAAGACGGGTTAGCAGCTGATTCCAGGTACAGGTTGGAATTTTCCAATCACGGCAGTGTCACAAGGATGGCTAGTGAAATCACTCTTCGCAGCTGTTCCTCAAAATGGGTAAACAAACATATGGAGGTGAACGATCGGCCAATGGAAAAGTGGAGGTGACGGGAAAACATGACCAAGGCTTTAATGGCTGATGATATTACATTCACAGTGGTTATTTACCGGAATAGTTCATTTTTTAACGAGCTTAAACGCGGGTGGAAACATTTGCTCGATCTTATGTTTATTTTTTAACGAGCATGAACTATGCGCTAAAACTGCTCGGATCTTGCGTTTATTTTTTAACGAGCATGAACTGTGTGCTAAAACTGCTCGATTACCCAGTCATATGATAAGAATGTCTCATTAAGATTCTATTTTTTTATGGAGCTTCATCTTACAAAGCTATGCCCCGCATCCTTTCTTTATGCAAGTTAGGAAACGGCTAACCCAAAAAACAGATAAATAACCGCTCTTTGCTTGCACTCCAAAAGGTTTGCATGCCCCCAGGCATAAAACAGAGTTTCAAGGTTACCTCTACTTCTTTTCTGTCAAAACATTTGTTTTAACGAGAGAGGCTTACCTCTTTCAGGTTACCCAAAGATTGTCTTGTTAATCTTTCAAACAAAACACTTCCTCGGCAATGTCTACCGAAATAGACAAAGGTGAGCGACGATGCTCGCCAACTCACATAACTTTGACAAAAGAATCTTATTCTAGAATAACCCTCTTCCAGCATGGGCGGGGTACAGACTAGTCATATTCTCCTACGGAAACCTACCCTATACCCAAAATTTTCCTGCCGAAGCAGACCAGGACGCATGCCCCCTGGGTTCCAGTCATATTCTCCCGGATTACTCGCGCTCATCAGGAGGACGGACCATGGGTTGAGACATTTCTTGCGTGAATAGACCATTTAGGGATGGTATATGACTATTTGCGATGCGTGATCCGAGAAATGAAAGTTGGTCCACGAGCTTCACCACTCTTCCTTCATGCGGAAAACACATTACTCTAAAGAGTGAGGAGACGATGGCTCCCATGCAATATATATAGTCTCGTCCAAGGAGTAGGTTATAATCCAAGGGTCCTTGAACGACCATCACGTTCATTTGAATGGTCTTCCCTTTCAATGTTATGGGCACATTGGGGAGGATCCCTAAAGGTCGACTGGTTCCTTTATCAAAGCCTGATAGATTTCTCATTTCAGGCAAAAGCGCTGGCGAACCAAGCACTTTCCAAGCAATAGAGGAAAGGATACTCACAGATGCCCCCTCATCAATGATAGTGCCGGCCATTACCATTCTGTATATTTGAACGATAATTCTGAATGGTATGCTTGTTGGCAACCGGGGTCTGCCTAGTTGGTTCCAGTCGAACGAGACAACTAGGTTGCTTGGTGGTGGGACCGAATAGACGGCCGGGTATGACTCTGGCGAAGTTCCTTCCTGCAATAAAGGAATGGGCAAATTGCCCCCTTGTTCGTCGGAGTCTGTGTTGATGAAGAGAATTTGGACAGTGTCGTCTTTATTCTCCTCTGTGATGATATCATTCGAGGATAGAGCCTCTGAAGGCAAAATCGGGTCAACTTCCGCCTCAACCTTTTGACTTTCGTCAGGTATGGATTCAGACGGTTCATCCTCAATGATAGGTGCTTCGGCTGACCACCTGGGCGGGCCAGCCGGGTTCTCAACTAGTGAAGGACTTGGCAGGAGTTTTTGATATCCAGGAGGAAGTTGCGCTCGTAAAATCGGGCGATCTTCCAAAACTCTTTTAGCCTCGTCTAAGAAGGGAACACGGTGGATGGCATGGTCGCCTTCACATAGTTTGCAAGGAAATCTAGCTTTCCCTCTCTGTCCTGTGGCTTCACTTTCACTAGTTGACGGTGAGCAGTCAACATGGCTATCAGAGGTTGACACTACCGAATTGTGCAAACGGGGAGACCAGTCCCTTAGTATCCGAGCGATGCAGGGACAATCTCTGTGGAAGTGGTCTCCCTTGCATATGACACATGGCGATTTAGGCCTAGTCAGTGCTGTGTGTGGATTTTTGTCATACGCCACTTGTCTGCCCCCAGTCGCTTTTGGCTCCTTCTTCTTCTTTTCCTTCTTCTCCTTAGGAACTTGGTTTTTTGTTTTACCAATTCCGTCAAGTGAAGAGGAAGGAGGAGAGGAAGAATTAGATGAAGTAGAAGGTTGGTGGGCAACTCTGGTCTGGTCTGACTGTTGACTCGACGGTTTAGGAATAGTGGTGTTCTGAACGACATTGGTTGAAAAGAGCCAGACCGGCAAGCCAATTGTCAGTCCTGGAAGCGACAATGTGGCCATATGGGGCGCACCAACATCTACCCAAGAGGAGAAGGGACTAGGATTTCCACCAAGGGGAATTCCTTGGTTGGTGTGCTCCATTTTCTCAACCTAAAGATCAACGCAGGAATAAGGGGTGATTGTTCCGTTTAAAAAAAATTTTAACGACACTTAGACACAACTTGCGTTTTCACTTTTAAAGAGTTGAGAAAAAGCTAAAGATGACTCTAGTCTCCTTCGATGTTTTAACGAGCCCGAAGTGAAAAATGCTCGGATGGACTTTTTCCGTTATATAGTTTGAAAAAGGCCAAAAGGAACTGCTCTGGAGTTCTAGGCAGAGGGTGTGCCAAACTTTTCGCAAAACCACAGAATACTTTTTAGGGTACGGGCGGTCGATCTTCCTGAATGCTGTGTTCAGTGCATTGCGATCAGTAGGGCGGCCGACACGGCTTCCTAAGGATAAAGGTTTTATGCCCATAGGGGTCTCCCAATATATACGCGACGGTACGTGGGAGCACAATCCATACTGGCGCTATCGCCTCTCAGGAGGAATCACCCACCATCAACAAGATCGACAGTCACCAGGCTTTACGACGCCGGAACACGTCTCTAGCCTAGACCTCTATGTTGTGCGTTATGTTGCAAAGCATTGTTAAGTTCATTCAATTTATTTTAGGTTGATCTTCTTAGAAGTTTGCCTTTTGAGGTTCACCACGAGATGTATGATACAATTCCTAAATGCAGTCTAAAGATGATAAGCAAGCTTTATATCTTTTCAACTTTGAAAATCCTAGCTACTAAGGGAAAAGAAAGACACCATCTTTTCTCAAAGAGCAATCAGCACACTCTAATGCACTTTTCCTAAATCAGACATGCAAACTATCAAAATGCAAATGCACAATGCAGGTGTTTGTTTTCCGCTTTCTTAGTATTGATGCCTACAAAGAAAGCTTTTTGTACAACATTGAATTTGCTTTTAAATGAAAAATACAAACAAGTTTACTTTTTCGAAATCAGAGAGGGTAGAAGAGATTACAACACTTAACGATTTTTGAAATGAATACTTGTTTCGACACTTAAAAGAGACAAACTCAAACCAAAAGCAAAAGTAAATGTATAATCAACTGCAAACAGCCAATGAACTCTCTCCTAAGATCACAATCAACAGATCTGAATCAAGGGCTACAGGATGACTATTTCACTCTTGCAAAGGAAAACTGCAAATGACGCCAAAAACACATAAAAACACTCACAGTCTTTTTGTAAAAAAGGAGGCGGAATTTAAGCAGAGAAAAGGAGTTATTAGACTGGTACCTATGCTGGTTACAGGCTGCAAAAATCAGAGATCAAAACAAGGCAAAACAGAGCAGAGAACCCCAGCTGCATAAGGCCTAACTGGATCAGCGTAACCTCAACACAGGGGTTTTGACATTCAGCGTAGGTAGCCTTCACGGGACCTACGTTGAAATGCAGAATCCCTTCACAGGGTCTGCGCTGAAGGAGAAACGAGAGTTTCTCACTGGTTCTGGGTTGCAGTTTTCTATTTAATCTACAGTTTCAGGCCAAATCAAAGCAACAAGCAAGGTACAATCAAAGGGATGCTTTGAGGGAGTACTAAGATCTATCACAAAGGATCATCAAATCATTTGTGAGTCCATTGTTCAGATCATAGACAAGTCCAGTGATTGGATCAAAGTAGCAACTGTCTACTTTGCATCTGGGAATAGCAGATGCAGTTCGATTGTTGCTGTCGAGTCTATGAAACAAACAATGATAGAAACACAAATAAAATGACTAAACAGATCTCCCCAGCGGAGTCGCCAATTTGTTGTGGGGAAAAATGCCTATGCAGGACGATCCTATCCACCTAAGGTGTGACAGTGCCTTAGCAACAAACAGAGACAGCTATTCTAGTATTCTTCCTTTATGAATTAAGAATGAAAAGAGATAGATGGACTAACCGGTGTCTTCTGTTTGTCCCTCGATCCGGTCTCTCTTCTCTTTGAGGGTTCCCAGCTACTTGCCTTCTCGCTCGCCCAACTTCAAGAGGTTTCTGCAAGATCACAAGAAGAGAACACTACACAAGACATGGATTCACATTCATAACTAGTTCAGGATTAGAAATAAACTAAACATACTAATGCAATCATACATCAAAGATACATCAGTATATAGGAGAAACCAAGATAGCTTTATTGATGAATAACAAGGTTCAGGAAGAGATACAACCCAGAGGGCTCCAATCTAGCATCTCCTTCCCAGAAAATGGAATTCCTATCTTCACCCCCTTCAAAGCATTAAGCACCCAATAATTCCAATCTTAAACCAACAGCAATTCTTTGCAATAACAAAATTCCAGCCTCTAGATCTCATGGAGGAGAGATCCATATATAGATGTTTGGAGAGAGGATGAGTCAGCTTGAGATCTGACTAGTTTCCTCTCCCTCTGTCAGTTCTTGATTCCACTTGGAGGTTCTTGCTTCCACTTGGAGATTTGGAACCTCTTACTCATCACTAGTCGAATTCACTGAGGCAAGTGTCATTGAGGAAGATTCTGGAAGCTTCCTGAGTCTTGACACCTCTTGGAATGAACTTGCCATTTGGAAACTCTCGCTCAACGCACCCTGGTAGTGCTTCTACCTGCGTTGCAGTGCAGGTAGCCAGTGTTGGCTTTGACATTCAGCGCAGACAGCTAGTGGGGCCATTGAATTGATCCTGAATTGACTTGTTTTTTAGCAGTTTCTGGTGGAGAACTTCCGTGAATTGTTGTGGTTTGTTAGCCTTGTTCCTCTAGGGTTAGGAACAACATGTTTAGGGACTTTGGATCCCTTAGATTATGGACATTTCATGCTCAATGCTGTAAGGCACAAAAATGTCTATAACACCTAGCTACTCTCATTTGATGGACAACAACCCTAATGCTTATGAAAATGAATATGGAAATGAATAAGAATCGATGAACCTGGTCTTGAAGAAGGTGTCTCAAAGTCTAATATGGATAGTATTTTAAATTTCTATAGCTAGCAGAGGGTTTTCCCAGTTAGGTTCCCTAGAAAATTTTGTTTTTTTTTCTATAGTGTTACTGTGTTTTATTTCTATTCTATTCCACTACAAATTTGTAGAGATATTTTTTGTCTTGGTGCAACAATTAGTTTCAAATTTATTCATTCAAGCAGTAGTAGAATTTCAATGAAATTCTACACAAGGGACAATTAATCTATATTTTTACTTATATCTTTTGCAAGTAAAATTCACAACTAAATTTTCATCCAAAGTGTTTAGGTTACTAGCAACTGGTATCACAACATATCTCAACATCACAAGGCATAAATCATACTATTCAATAAGGTTGAGACTTGAGATACAAAAATATTCCCAAGTTATGCAAGCAAGAAAACTGCTGATTTTTAGTTCTAAATCTATCCAACCAAAAAAAAATTATGCCATTTTCAACACCCTCTAGTCAAAGTTATTCCTGGCCTCATTCAACTCAAATAAGAATATGTCAATCTAGTTGAGATTTCTTCTTCAGTTCATGCTTCTAAGTTATATATTTATGGAACCTAATATATCATTTATGTCAAGTGATTATTCACTCAAAATTATTTAGTCCGTTCAGTGCATCTACCTAATTTTCTGATTAGTTTCTTGGCAGAATCTATCATACATTTGCAACAGAAAATAGAAGACTGTTTTAGTACCTAGTGTTATAAAACTCTAATCTGGAAAAAGTATTTTGGGTTATTTCCCTAAAAATATTTAAAAAAATTTCAATCCCAAAGCCATTTCAGGGAGAATTTTAGTCAAGGAGAAATTTAGTATTATTTTTGGAAAATTTGAATGAAACTAGAAGAAATTATTCCCATTTGCTCGAAAGATTCCAGCACCAAATATGAGTGAATTCACAGAACTTAAGATTTGGAAATAATTAAATTTCACTTGGATTTTCCAGGACCATATATGAGTGAATTCAGAAAACCTGATATTTGGATTCTGGAAACACTTAAATTTCACCTCATTTATTAGGATTGGAATTTCCCTGAGATGCAAACATGTAGCATTAAGGATCTACTTTGCTTGTTTAAGGACAATGTTCAGTTTATAAATAGTGATACAAGAATCCTTGTATACATGACTGACACAGTTCGTTGGTCACAACTAATGAAACTGAACTCCATCAATACATAATAGACAAGGTAGAATATAAGAGAGCATCTACTTTTCAACATATACTCTGACAAAAATAAACATCTATACAGTCATATAAAGTTGTCACCACACCAAAAAAGGAATTAAAAACCAAAATAAAAATAGGAATAGACTTGGATTGTTATGGTTACTCTAACAAAATGTTAAATAGGATCAATATGTTAATATGGAAAATAGTGTAGTTGATTATGATTTATTGAGCCCAAGGGGTTAGCCCAACCGAATGTCATTAATGTTACTGGGTATATGGCTACTTCTGTGCTGGTAAGTGCCCTGTTCGAAATCCCTCAGGTGAGGTGCACTAGTCAATGCTAATGGGTTTACCAGGGATGCCATCCATGAATGTGGGGAAACATCCATTGGGATTCCCCAGAGAGTTTTTCTTGGAAAGAATAAAAATAGGATTTCCTAAAGAGAAATTTTGAGATGCATACAGTGTACACCTAGTAAAATCAACTCTATAGAGACAAACCATAAAAGAAGGAAAAATATAGATGCTCGAATATAATAAAGGCCATCAATTATAATCATGAAAAGATTATATTTCAGGTATGCTTATGGACAGTAAGGCAATACGCTTGCATACCCTTATGTGTGGTCTATTGTCAAACAAAGATATTACTAAAAATGGATCATGTGATCATGTGAAATAGTGCTAATGTCAATGATGAAGCAAGTGATCGAGTAAAATATGAACTGTGATTGATCTTCAGTTATATGGTTGTGATCTTACTTCCCTCTTCTACAACTAATTGTTGAACCCTAAATGTATATATGAATTGTATTGAATTATTACTAATTTTTTATGGTTTATTTCATTGCTGAATTAATTTTTAGGTTTCCCTGCTTGTGTTAGCCGCATTTTTGATTTATGGATTCATGATTAATGGAATGGTTGTGTGTATTTAGGTTGCATAAATCTATAGTTTCATCCATGTCAATAGTAAACATTTAATAAGAGAAACAATTCAGTTCAGTTACTTCATAAATTTGTGTGAATTTGGGTTCACTTTTTGTGTGAATTATTCAGTTTAGTTACTTCGTAAATTTGTGTGAATTTGGGTTCAGTTTTTGTGTAAATTTGGGTGGTAAACTGAAGTACCACATCCTCAAAGTGCACAGAATTTATTGGGTATATTACATGCATGGATCAATACCATGTAGCTACGTTTGACATGTATGTCCTAAAAATCTAGCTCCTATAAAATAGGAGAACTAACCACAACGAAAATCGACATGCACCTATAAATGGAACCAACATGATGGAATATGGCACATACAAATCTAGGGGCTGAAATTCCCTTAATGCACATTAGAGCATCTAGCTCGGTGGGCCTCAGAGTTTGTGAGAAAGAGTGAGTAGATCACAGAGTATTGGCTTATTTCAGTCTTTACAGAAAATTTAAGTAATTTTTAGTTATGAATCATATAAGTTTTAAAGTAAATTCTACTAATTTTCATAATTTAATGGTTTATTTCAGTCTTTACAGAAAATTTAAGTAATTTTTAGTTATGAATCATACAAGTTTTAAAATAAATTCTACTAATTTTCATAATTTAAGGGCAGTTTCACTGATCCAAAAATAGAGAATGAATAAAAAGAATAGGAGCTTACTGATGATGACATCATCACAGGGGTGCTAGAGCTTCATTTTTATTCCATTGGAGTCCAGTGAGGTGTGCAGTATTCTCATAACAACCCTGGTGACCACAATGTTAGAAATTTTGAACATCTAAGCCTCTCATTTGGGTCTTCTGCCCCTACTTTATTATAATAAATGGCTTCCCAAAGTCATCAAATGCCAATGCTATCCCTACAAATAGGAACAAAGTGAGGCATAAATATTAAAGCATAAACTCAAAAGCAAGGATGAAAAAAATAGTGAATTTTGAACCAGAGATCTAAGGTGTGTGTACTCCTCCCTGTGTGGAAGAAGACTAAAAGTGGGGTGGAAATGCAGTGAGGTTATAAATGAAACATACCTAGGCACCATTAATGGATTGAAGATCCAATGCTGGGGTTCGATATCAATCTGCTACTGGTAAAACCTTAATTCACAACTCTCTTCAATCTCGTTTTCCCTCATGCCCTGTGAAAAGTGAAAATATGCTACCCGTAAAATTAAAAGAAAGGATGAAAAAAATAGTGATTTTTGAACCAGAGATCTGAGGTGTGTGTACTCCTCCCTGTGTGGAAGAAGACTAAAAGTGGGGCAGAAATGCAGCGAAGTTAGAAATGAAACATACCTGGGTGCCATTAATGGATTGAAGATCCAATGGTGGGGTTAGAGATTTGAGGTGTGTGTACTCCTCCCTGTGTGGAAGAAGACTAAAAGTGGGGTGGAAATGCAGCGAAGTTAGAAATGAAACATACCTGGGCGCCATTAATGGATTGAAGATCCAATGGTGGGGTTAGAGATCTAAGGTGTGTGTACTCCTCCCTGTGTGGAAGAAGACTAAAAGTGGGGTGGAAATGCAGTGAGGTTAGAAATGAAACATACATGGGCAAGGTTATTGGATTAAGATCCAATGGTGGGGTTCCATATCAGTATGCTACTAGTAAAACCTTAATTCACAACTCTCTTCAATCTCGTTCTCGTTTTCCCTCATGCCTGTGAAAAGTGAAAATATGCTACTCATTTTCCCTCCGCCTTATGAAAAGTGAAAATTTAATTCACAACTCTCTTCAATCTCGTTTTCCTTCCCTCCCTATGAAAAGTGAAAATATCTACTCGTTTTCCCTCCACCCTATGAAAAGTGAAAATATACTAGTTTTAGAGTGTAAATGAAGATTGGAATTGGGAGGGCTTTGTTACGTCAAAATTAAGGATGAATTTTTTCAAAAATGTTAAAATTTCCCTGCCTAAAAAACAATAAATACAATATTTATAGAGTATAGAGTAGATGTGTAGGTGTAATGTAAGTATGTAAACAATTTTAAATATGGTCTTTGTTAAAAAATAATAGTAATAATAATAATAAGAGTCAAAAGTATGGGGACGAGTGCAAAAATATAAATGTTGGGTCAATTAATAATAAGAATAATAAAATTCAATTTGTTATATTTTGATTTTGTTATTAACTTGTGAATAGGTTTTGTTACAATACCATAAGCCAATACCATGGCTTATCAATACCTCAAGCCCAAAAACCATAACTTATTTCACAACCAAAATATTTTATAACAATATGACAAGATTCTTAACGATGGATATTCACCCCCCACTTTAGAGTGGATATTATTAGCTTGTAAAAAAATGGTTTTGTTATAATACCATGGGCCAATACTATGGCTTATCAATACCACATGCTCAAAAAACATAACTTATTTCACAATCAAAATATTTTATAACAATATGAAAATATTTTTAACCATGGATATTCATTCTCACTTTGCCATGCATATTATTAACTTGGAAATAGACTGTATTACAATACCATGGGCCAATACCATGGCTTATCAATATCACATGCCCAAAAAAATAACTTATTTCAAAATCAAGATATTTTATAAGAATATGACAGGATTCTTAATCATGGATATTCACCCCCGCTTTGTCATTGATATTATGAACTTGTGAATAGGCTTTGTTACAATAGCATGGGCTAATACCATGGCTTATCAATACCACATGCCAAAAAATCATATCTTATTTCAAAATCTAAATATTTTATAACAATATGACAAGATTCTTAACCATTGATATTCACCCCTACTTTACCATGGATATTATTAACTTGTAAATAGGCTTTGTTACAATACCATGAGCCAATACCATCGCTTATCAATACCAAATGCCCAAAAACCATAACTTATTTCACAATAAAAATATTCTAATTTAATTTAATTTTATAACATTTTCTATTTGAAGCTAATAGGAAAAGGGTTGTAATTAGTTTTGAGATATATATAAACCTTCTATACTCAAGACTACTAAAATTATTCCCATATAAATTAAATTAAGGTTTTAATAAAATTTAAAATGGGATTACTTTTGTATTTAAAGATGTGAAATTTATATAATACAAATATTAGTAAGAATCAGCATAGATCTATCTTAACTAAGGATCCAAGTGAAGATAGCAAGCAAAGTGAAGGGAAGAGAGGGAAGGGAGATAGTGACAAAGATGTAGGGTGGAGGGAGAGAGAGAGAGAGAATGAGAGAGTGATGGGGGGAGACAGAGAAAAGGAGGTAGGAAGAGGGAGAGGGGAGAGGGAGAAGAAGAGAGGGGGGGAGAGAGATATGGAGTTGGAGGGGGAGAGAGAGAAGAAGGAAGGGGGGGAGAGAGAGGGAGGAAATAACTAAGGCATAGGGAGATAGAGGTGGAGAGAGAGAGGGAGTGACAAGGGATAGATGGATAGAGAGAGAGGGAGAGAAGAGAGGAGGGAAGAGAGAGAATAGGTGGGGATAAAGATAGGGAGAGAAGGGAAAGAGACAGAGAGGGAGGCACAGAGATGGAGGGGGGAGAGAGAGAGAGTGATGGGGGTGGACAAAGGGAGGTGAGAGAGAAAGGGAGAGAGAGGAGTAAGAGAGAGGAGAGAGAGATGAAGCTAGAGGGGGAGAGAGAGGGAAGGAAGAAGAAAGACATAGAGGGAAAAATGTAGAGAGAGAGAAGGAGTGACAAGGGAGTGATGGAGAGAGGAGAGATAAAGGGAAGAGAGAGAGGCAGAGAGGAAGGGGGAGAGAGAGAGAGATAGATGTGGAGAGAGAGTGTGTATGTTTGGGGGCTAAGATAGAGAGAGGGAATAAGAAAGAGACACATAGATACAAATATAGATATTATATAGTATTATATAACCATCCTAGATCCATCTTAACCTGGATCTATCAAGCACCAAAAAAGAGGTTTTCACATCGAGAGATTGGATCCCTCTCAGCACTTGATAGATTCGGGTTAAGATCAATCTAGGCTGGCTTAATAAGTTTGTAGTTGTATTTGATAAACTAACGCTTTTTTTTATGCTTGTGTTTGAAAACATTTTTTCCATATTTGGTGTATTTATCATAATAATATAATCTAATTTTAATTTAATTTTAAGCTTACCTTTTTTATGCAACGATTTTGTTGTTAGTTTATAGAGATAGACATGTTATACTTTTAGAATTTGAAAAGGAAACACGTGCTCTTAACTTGGTCGTAATGAAAACATTTATGTGTAAGAAAGAAACATGCCCTCTTAACTTGGTTGTATTAAAAACATAAGTGTTCTTGTATACTAGGTGGGTGCAAACAAGAGAGAGTATATGGTAAGTGGATTAAATAGTTAAAAACAAATGTTAGTTAAGGAGAAAGTTACAAAAATATAACAAATATGCTAGGTTTAGGATATTACTGTTTTGCGACATCTAATGTTGAAGGTACAATTTATGGAAGTGTAGTATAAGCCCTTGGGTGTAGGGCACATATTATGGGTATCTTGGACTTTTGGTGTGTGTTAGTGGTGTAAACTAGTGGTGGAGAGTCCAACCGATGAGTAGGCAAAGTTTTTCATTTACAAGGTTGGCACCAATCAAGTATTCTCCCTCTCTACCCAACTCTAAGATGAGGAGTGTGCGTAATGGACTTATTATTGTAACAAATTGCAAATATTTGATTATCTTTAATTCAAGCGCTTGAAGTGGTTGCCTCAACCTACAAATCTTTAAAGGAACTATGCATTTTTTTATTAAAACCTTGTGGTCAAGGAGCTGCAAAAGAGGAAGGCCTTATGGCTATTTTTAAGGGGTTGTAATGACCCTCGTCTTGTGGTAAATATGTAGATATGATGCTAATGGTCCCTATCTTAGTACATTCACGTATATAATGTAAATATTTTCCTATCACCTTGCATTGTATAAATATGATAAATATTTTGTGGTTACCATGATGTACATGTTGAAGTTCCACTTGCATGATTATCGGAAATAATTCTTAGTTATCCTTGTGTACATGGGGAAGATCATAATTACTCTATTCTTACAAATATAATATTGAATAGTGTCTAATGGAATCAAAACCCTAACCATCGACCCAATTTTCATTGAGGAGGCTTCAACCAATGGTCCTTCCTTAAGGTAACCACTTATAATTATTGATGGCACATTTTTCTAACTCAATGAACCTTGTATTAACTAGGGGGAGTTATATGGAACCTCAATGACTTCAAGGTGAGGGTAATTGATCCGAATTGGATCCTAGAACACTCTCTAAGTTTTCATGAACTCTTTAAAAATTATGCCAAAGGCTACAAGTTTTATAAAGATCAATCTTATCAGAGATATCCTCGTAACAGTTGCAATTTGTGATCAGCATGGAGCAACGAGGACCCTCGGTCAAGCGCGCAGACCGTCGGCCCATGGTAATGCGTGCTATCACAAATTAGCAAAACCAGAGGCCAGTTCGAGAAATGGGGGCAGTTTCTGATATGAAATTAGCGATAAGTCGCTAATCACATATCGCAGGGAAAACCCCTCAAAGAAGGAAAGGGCCACAAACACCCGGACCCGAAAAATCATAAAATACAACGGATATCACTCCGATTCCATCAGAAGCGGGGTCCCACAAAAAACCTGGCAGAATATCAGAGGGGCTTTGAGTGGTAAGCGATTTCGGCCGAGTTTCACCAGATGCCACACAGTGATCGCCACGCGTCCCGAAGGGGAGAGAGAAAACCGCTCACGTCGGATGAATAAACATCATGCTACTTATCCACCCGATATGAATGATGACCATAGTATTTTTGGAGGCTCTAGTTTACGGCGGAGACGCGTTCTGATGGATGACCGGATTTGACGAGGCAAACAGATAGAGTTGTATAGGATTTGAAGTCCGACGTGGACGATGCATTGGTAGAAGGTCGTGTTCGTGGGCATTCTTGGAGTTAACAAAATAAACGGTCGTTTTGAAACTGTCCAAGAGAACTAACACTTAGTTTGTTATGAAAAAGGTGGCCACCTCCCTATGAGGCATTATACAGTGATGATTACGCAGAACAGAGGGATTCAAATAGGCAGAGGCAGGGGAACCAGAAAGCCAGGAAGTGGAAACAAACAGTCAGAAAGAAGATTGGCTTTAAAGCCACAAACTGACAGAGAGAGAAGCAAGCAAGTTAGGAAAGCAGTAAGAAAGCAAGCTAAGAGCAGAGAGAAGAAGTTGAGCTGACCTGCAGGAGCAAAGGTAGCATCGAGCCAGATAGAGCCAGAGAGAGTCAGAGAGTCTGTGTACTCTAGAGAAGGCTTGAGAGGTTCAAGCGAACTCCTCTGTATATGCCTGTCATGTATGAGTCTCGGATTGGGCTCATACAACTGTGACCAATAGAGGTCAAGAGTTCAGTGAGAAGAGTCTGTGTACTCCAGAGACTTGGGGGATCCAAGTATAGTCTTGTTGATTTATATCTACTGTTTGAGACTCAAATTGAGCTCATTGTTGTAAAAACTCTGCTTTGAAAACATAATAGAGAGGCCACCACTGAAGGTTGGACTGGGAGATGTAGCCCAGGAGTATTGGGCGAACTGCTTATTAAACTTGTTGTGTCTATATGTTTTCATATTATGTTTTCCTTAACTTCTTCTGTGCCTGTGTATTTCGCAATCTTATCAATCCGTTGCACAAAGTAACATAGGCACATCCATGCACATGAGTCTGTAATACCTTATTGTTTGTCTTAGATCAATTTCCAGATCAAGTGGTATCAGAGCTCTAGGTTGCTAAGGTTAGACAAGCTTGTGCTAGATTTTGTTGTTGAATGCTAACTAGGACAAAGCTCAAATTAGGAGAAGGAGAATTGGTTAAAGCTAACCCAGAAATTAGAAGAGTCTATCCTAAGAGGAAAATGGTAGAAGAAAGTCCCTTAGAATCAGACTCCCAGTTCATGGATAGTTTCATGACCATGAGAGCCATGGTAGAGGAAATGTATAGAGAATTTAAGAAAGGTAGAGATGAAGATTCATCAAACTCCAAACAAGATAAAGGAGCAGAAGAATCTCTCCTCCATGACCATTCTAAAGGCAAAGGGAAAGAAGAAAAGCTTCCCACACCTCCTAATAGCCCTAAAAATAAAAAGAAAACATCTTTGATTAAATTAGATGTTAAATTTGATTTGTCGATATATGATGGAGAGTTGAATGCAGAGAAGCTGGATAATTGGATTAGACAGATTGATGTGTATTGTAGAGTGCAGAGCATTGATTCAAACAAAATTAAGATTCAGCTAGCTAGCCTACGCCTTGGAGGCACTGCCTTGGTATGGTGGGAAGGCAGGACACAAGTTGACATGAAGAAGCATGGTAAAATCCTTTCTGTCTGGAGTGAATTTGTTTCTCCAATTAAAAAATAGTTCTATCCACTAACTTATATGTAGCAAGCCATGATGAGTTGGCAAACTCTTCACCAATTAAAAGGGAAAAGTGTACAAGGCTACACCCAAGAATTTAGAAAGAGAGCTTTGATTCTAGGAATTTCTTTAGACTCACCTGAAACTCTACTGAAGTATATAGATGGTCTAAGCATCTATTTAAAGCACACCATTCTCATGTTTAATCCCACTAGCATAGATGAGGTATCTGTTCAGGCTACACATTTGTTACCGGGAATAGTGTCTATGCAGAGCTGCTAATCCCACTAAGGCTAGTAGCTACCTTAGAAACAAACAAACTAAAACTACTTTCATTTTTCTTTATGAGAAATAGATGAGAGAAGAATAAAGGAGACCAACCTCTGTCTTGCGCTTGGTTCCTTGTTCGATCCCTCTCCCTTCTGATAGATCTTTTGCTACTCGCTTCCTTGTCTACCCAGCTTCACAAGGCACCTGTAGAATCAAAGCAGCATAATACTATCCAAGAACATAGATCTATTATCATAAACAACATAGGACCAGATGTACATTGACCACACAAATGCATAAAATATCAATCATACAAGAATGTGGAGGAAAACTTGAATAGCTTTATTGATAATCAAGAAAGAGCCAAGAGAATTACAACCAATTATTCTGACCCAACATCATCCTCTCAGCAAGAAGCCCTTCTTCACCTCATGAAAAGCTTAGATCACCCAACACTATGATATTACACCAAGAAACCAGCAGCACTTCCTCACAAGATACAAAATTCCAGCCTCTGGATCTCTGGGATGAGGGATCCATATATAGATGTTTGCAAGGGGAGTGAGTTAGCTTTTGAGATTTGATTAGTGTCCTCCCTCTGATAGTTCTTGATTCCACTTGGAGATTGATGATCTCTTACTCATCCCTGGGTGAATGTAGAGAGGCAAGTGTCACAGGAGAAGTTTCTAGAAGATTCCATGATTCTCCACCTTGCAGAATGACCCTGCCATTTGTCCACTCTCGCCCATCGCACCCCATAGAAGGGCTTTTCAACATGCATCGCACCTACTGTGTGTCAGTAGGTGGGATGCAACACACTTTGACCATGGAGCAGGTGAAATGGTCCAGTTTTGACCAGTTCTGAGTAGTTTTTCATGGAGAAATTTTGGGAGATGCTGTAATCAGTTGACCTTGTTCTTTTAGGGGTTGGAACAACACCTTTAGGGACTTAGGAGCCCTTGGTTTATGGACATTTATGATTGGGGTTGCAGTGCCCAAAAATTTCTATAACAGTTGCCCCCTAAAGCATGAGGTCGTTAATTTTTTATGTCGGGTGAAATGCTTTATCATGAGGATCCGAAGTTTTTCAAGATGGAAGGCGACCTGTAATAAGATATAATACAATACATTATCTTCATAATATTTTCATGATCTAGCTGAGGCGGGCATTTCCCATGCTCAGCTTTATAAATTCATTTTCATGTACATAGGATAGACAATCGTCTAAGTGTAGAATGATGATTCCGGTAGAGCCATCATCCCTTAGATTGGATGATTATCTGTGCAGCAATGATGTACATTTAATGTCTTTATTTTCCTGAATATATATCGCAGCCCGGATGGATGAAACTAGATCCGGGGTCTTCAATCTCGTTCGATCTTCACTCAAAGTACAAGTCAACCCATGTGAGAAATGTTCTGGAGTCGAACATGGAACGACATCACCTGATTACCAACCAATGATGTAAGTTGTTAACAGGCGCGAGAGGAATCACTGATAATGATGATGACCCTCAAGGTACTACAGTACAATTCACGTGGTGTGAATAAGGGACTTGGCATCGAACACCACGCAAAATCTTTTGGTCGAAGGCCATTGATGTAAACCTATCACCGAAAGTGAGAAACTTGCCATTGAGGCATGCAAGCTTCAAAGTACTGAAAGGGTTGTAACTAGATCAACTTCTTGGATAATGGGTTGATGTCGACAAGAAGCGATCCTTCATAGGAGGGCCTTAGTGAATCCCACATCAATGACACGAAACGGAGAAAATGATTTTAATGGAGGTGAAAACAATCTGACGACATAAGGTTCAGGGTGGCGGTCATGAAAGAATGGAGCGTGAATGTATTGCTGTGGGTGAGACACAGGTGAATTCTCTGAGCGACTTCTCTTGAACATACCGTCGACACTGACATGATGGATTGGTAGCATTAACCCCAAATATGGATGGTGTGACGGAACCATGGTGATGTGACCAGTGAATGGAACAACCCAACCCGACTCGGATGCGGAGTGAAAGTGTCATGTTCAAGAGCGACTTGCTACCAATGAAGTTTCTTCAAGTTTTCCCCCAAATTTTCCCCAGTCATTGCTGACCAGTACCTCTTTATTTTTTTCAAGCTTGAGGAGGATAACATATGCTTGTTCTATAATTTTCCCTTCGGGCAAACCCATCGCTATGTTTTAACGAGCCTAGCGATAGTGAAACTCGTTCTTGTCTGTTATGGACAAGTTTGTCGCTATTCGGTTTTAACGAGTTTAACGACAAAGATAACTCGGTCCTTTTCAATTTTAGAGAGTCTGAAAAGGGACGTAAAGAAGACTCCAACAAACATTTTTCGTCATATAATCCCTTGAGTCCGAAAAAGTATAAAACGATACAAAAGGGATGAATTTTCGGTAATTTTTACGAGCCGAACAAAGCAAGCACTCGATCTTTTGGTGTAATAATCCCTCAGGTCCAAAAAGATTAAAATCTAAAGGAGGGATAGCACTTCTGGTCACTTTAATGAGCTGGAGAGGCCAATCGCTGGGCAATATTTTCATATTTTACGAGTCAGTTGAAAAGAGCTTAAAGGAGACTCGTCTTTTGAGGAACGAGTGATAAATTTGGGTAGCAGCTAATTCTAGGTGAGGTTTGGAATTTTCCAGTCACGGCAGTGTCATAAGGATGGCTAACAGGATCACTCTTCGTAGCTGTTCCTCAAAAAGGATAAACAATCAAGTGTAGGTGAATGATCGGCCAATACAGAGTGGAGGTGATGATGAGAACACGACCAAGGCTTCAAAGGCTGAAGTAATACATTCACGATGGTTATTTACCGGAAATTGGTTCATTTTTTATTTTAAAATGAGCTTAAACTCTGGAGGAACATTTGCTCATTGCTTATGTTTATTTTTTAACGAGCTTGAAGTCCGCGTTAAAACTGCTCGATCCAGTCATATAATAAGGATGTCTCATCTAAAAACGACATTTTTTCAAAGCTTTGCCCCACATCCTTTCTTTATGCAAGCTAGGAAACGACCAATCCTACGAGTTTAGAGGGTTAGAGGACCTACAAATTTAAAAAATAAATGGTCGCTCTTCGCTTGCATGCCAAAAGGTTTGCATGCCCCCAGGTATAGCAAAAAATTTTGCAGGTTACCAAAGATTGTTCTATCCATACTTCAGGAAAAGCACTTCCTCGGCGATGTCTACCGAAATAGAAAAAGGTGAGTGGCACAGACGCCTCCACTCACATAACTTTGACGAGGGAAACTTATTCCAGTATAATCCCATTTTCCTAAACAGACTGGTGTGTCAGACCAGTCATATATCCTTCGCGGAAATCTACCCTATACCTAAAGTTTTCTTGCCGAAGCAGACCGGGGTGCATGCCCCCTGGGTTTCAGTCATGTCTCCCGAATCACTCGCGCTCATCAGGTGGACGGACTAGGGATTGATGAGACATTCCTTGCGTGAAAAGACCATTCAGGGATGGTATATGACTATTTGCTATGCGTGAACAAGGGAATGAAATCTGGTCTACGAGCTTGACCACTCTTCCTTCGTGCGGAAAACACATTACTCTAAAGAGTGATGAGACAATGGCTCCCATGCAATAAATATAGTCGCGTCCAAGGAGTAGATTATAATCCAGGGGTCCTTGGACTACCATTACATTCATGTGAACAATTTTCCCTCTCAATGTTATCGGCACATCGGGAAGGATCCCTAAGGGTCGACTGGTTCCTTTGCCAAAGCCTGTTAGATTTCTCATTTCAGGCAAAAGCGATGGCAAACCAAGCGCTTTCCAAACAGTCGAGGAAAGGATACTCACAGAAGCCCCTTCATCTATGATGGTACCAGCCAGGACCATTCTATATATTTGAGTAATGATTCGAAATGGTACACTAGCCCGTAAACGGGGTCTGCCTAGTAGATTCCAGTCGAAGGAAACAACTAGGTTGCTTGGAGGTGGGACCGAATAGAAGGCCGGATATGAATTTGAAGAACTTCCTTCCTGCGGTCAAGGAACAGGTAGACTGCCCCCATGTTCGTCGGAGTATGTGCTTACGAAGAGAATTTGAACGGTGTCGTTCTTGTTCTCTTCGGTGATTGTATCATCTGAAGATGGATCCTTTGAAGGCAAGACCGGGTCAACTACCACTTCGACCTTTTGACTTTCGTCTGGTATGGATTCAGATGGCTTTTCTTCAATGATAGATGCTTCGACCGACCACAAGGGCGTGTCAGCCGGATTTTCAACTAGTGACAGACTCGGCAAGAGTTTCTTATATCCAGGAGGAAGTCGTAACGGTGAAACCGGACGGTCGTCCATAACTTTTTTAGCTTCGTCTAAGAAGTGACAATGGTGGATGGCATGATCGCCTTCACACAATTTACAAGGAAATTTATATTTTCCTTTTTGTCCAGGGGCTTCACTTTCACTAGTTGACGGTGTACTTTCAACATGATCGTCAGAGGTTGATGACACCGGATTGTGCAAATGAGAAAACCAGTCTCTTAAGATCCGAGGGATGCAAGGACAATCTCGATGAAAGTGGTCTCCTTTGCAAATGACACATGGCGATTTAGGCCTGGATGGTGCAGTGTGTGGATTTTCGCTAGACGATGCCAGGTCGCCCCTTTTCGCCTTTGGCTCCTTCTTCTTCTTCTCTTTCTTCTTCTTCTCCTTGTTCTTCTCGGTTACTTGATTTTTGGCTTTACCAGCTTCATCAAGCGAAGAGGAAGGAGGAGAGGAAGAGTTGGATGAAGTAGAGGGTTGGGGGGTAACTTTGGTGTCGTCTAGTTGCTGACTCGATTGTTCAGGAATCATGGGGTTCTAAATGACAGAAGTTGAGAAGAGCCATACGGGCAAGCCGATTGTCAATCCTGGAAGCGAAAATGTGGCCATATGGGGTGCACCAACATCTCCCCAAGAGGAGAAGGGACTAGGATTTCCTCCAAGGGGAATCCCTTGGTTGGTGGACTCCATTTTTCTCAACCTAAGACCAACGTAGGAAAGGTGATATTTATTCCAATTAAAATAAATTTTTAGATGCTTTGACAGAACTTGTTTTTTCAATTTTTAAGAGTCGAGAAAAAACAAAAGATGACTCTAGTCGCCTTCGATTTTTAATGAGCTTGAAGTGACAAGTGCTCAGATGGACCTTTTCCTTTAAGGAGTCTGAAAAGGAACGAAAGAGACTACTCTGGAAATCTAGACAGAGTGATTACCAAACCAATCGCAAAACTGCAGAATACTTTTTACGGTACGATAGTCAATCTTCCCGAATGTTGTGTTCAGTGCATTTCGATCGATAGGGCGGCAGACACGGCTTCCTATGGATAAAGGATAAAGCCTATTGTGGTCTCGCAAAATATACTCGACGGTCCGTGGGAGCACAAGTCCGTACTGGCACTTGTCGTCTCAAAGTGGAGGAATCACCCAACCAACAGTGAAAACAACAGTTACCAGGCTTTACAATGCCGAAATACGTCTCTAGTCTAGACTTCTAGATGTTGTGCGTTAGGTTCCAAAGCGTTGTTAGATTAATTAAATTTATTTTATAGTTGATCTTGCTTAAGAAATTTTCCTTTTAGGTTCACCGCGTGATGTATATGTACAATTCCTAAAATGCAATCTAAGATGACAAACAATCGTTTTATCTTCTTTGTGCAATGAAAATCCTAGCTACTAAGGAAAGAGAGATAACATTCTTTTAGCATAGAGCACACATTATATGCACTGTCCTAAATCAAACCAACAAACCGTCTTAATGCAAATGCACATGCATGTATTTGTTTTCAGCCTTCTTAATGTGTGAATGATAAAAATAAAGCTAATGCGCAAATCTGAATTATTTTTCAAAGCGACAATTACTAACAAGCTTCTTTTAAAAACAAAATGAAGACTAGGACGACACTTTGCGATTTGGAATTGAAAACTTGCTTTCGACACTAGAAAAACTAGTAATTCAGATCAAATACAAGAGTAACCGTGTAATCGACTATCAAGAACAATCAGATTCTCTTCTATGACTGAAAACGACACTTGCGACACTTTCAAATCAAGAAACGACAGTTCAATTACGCTACTTCTTTGCAAAAGAGAACTGATAATGACTCAAAAATACATAAAAACATTTACAGTTCTTTGCACAATGGAGGCAGAATAATGGCAAGGAAGGGGGTTTCAACAGA
Source organism: Pinus tabuliformis (assembly GCA_031772625.1). Taxonomy (NCBI): domain Eukaryota; kingdom Viridiplantae; phylum Streptophyta; class Pinopsida; order Pinales; family Pinaceae; genus Pinus; species Pinus tabuliformis. The sequence goes on from CM062812.1 coordinate 347,205,592, forward strand.
GGTGTACTGGCTACTAACAACAAAAATCCTGAATAGAACTGAAAGAGTAAACACATAAGTCAAAATCTAAGAGCAGAAGAGGTCTGATCAGCGCACCTGCAGCACTGGGAAAATGAAATGCAACGCACTTATCCCACTCGGGAAGTGCGATGCATTCAGGATCCTGAGAAGAGACAGTGCGATGGACCAGGGACGAGACTTTGACTGGGTTCCGGGTCACAGCTTGCAGTTCAGATCAGGGATTTAGGCCGAGCAAGTGGTAATTAGTAAATCAATCACAGGGGTAGATCCAAAGAGGTTACTAGAGCCACCACAAGGGCAATTAGAGAGCTTGCAAATCAGTTGTTTAATTCATAAACAAAACCCGGAGATAGACTGAAGCAGCGTTGATCTACTTTGCACTTGCATAGCAAATGCAGTTCGAAGGCTAGCTGGCTTGACTTCAGGCTCCGTCTGTAAGTTTATAAAGTAAACAAATGTAGATAAACAATCAATCTATTCGTTCCTCAGTGGAGTCGCCATTTTGTTACCGGGAATAGTGTCTATGCAGAGCTGCTAATCCCACTAAGGCTAGTAGCTACCTTAGAAACAAACAACCTAAAACTACTTTCGTTTTCCTTTATGAGAAATAGATGAGAGAAGAATAAAGGAGACCAACCTCTGTCTTGCACTTGGTTCCTTGTTCGATCCCTCTCCCTTCTGATAGATCTTTTGCTACTCGCTTCCTTGTCTACCCAGCTTCACAAGGCACCTGTGGAATCAAAGCAGCATAATACTATCCAAGAACATAGATCTATTATCATAAACAACATAGGACCAGATGTACATTGACCACACAAATGCATAAAATATCAATCATACAAGAATGTGGAGGAAAACGTGAATAGCTTTATTGATAATCAAGAAAGAGCCAAGAGAATTACAACCAATTGTTCTGACCCAGCATCATCCTCTCAGCAAGAAGCCCTTCTTCACCTCATGAAAAGCTTAGATCACCCAACACTATGATATTACACCAAGAAACCAGCGGCACTTCCTCACAAGATACAAAATTCCAGCCTCTGGATCTCTGGGATGAGGGATCCATATATAGATGTTTGCAAGGGGAGTGAGTCAGCTTTTGAGATTTGATTAGTGTCCTCCCTCTGATAGTTCTTGATTCCACTTGGAGATTGATGATCTCTTATTCATCCCTGGGCGAATGCAGAGAGGCAAGTGTCACAGGAGAAGTTTCTAGACGATTCCATGATTCTCCACCTTGCAGAATGACCCTGCCATTTGTCCACTCTCGCCCATCGCACCCCATAGAAGGGCTTTTCAACATGCATCGCACCTACTGTGTGTCAGTAGGTGGGATGCAACGCACTTTGGCCATGGAGCACGTGAAATGGTCCAGTTTTGACCAGTTCTGAGTAGTTTTTCATGGAGAACTTCTGGGAGATGCTGTAATCAGTTGACCTTGTTCTTTTAGTGGTCGGAACAACACCTTTAGGGACTTAGAAGCCCTTGGTTTATGGAAATTTATGATTGGGGTTGCAGTGCCCAAAAATGTCTATAACAACATCTAGAGGCTAGACACAAGAATGTGAACCCAGAAGTTGAGGGATCATCAAAACCCACTGCAAGCAAGAACAAGGAAAAGAGAAAGAAGAAATGGAAAGAGAGGAAGAAAAATGTTGTACAAAAGACCAAGCCTTCATGCACTCACTGCAAGAAGGATGGCCATGATGATGAACACTGCTGGATTCTGCATCCGGAGCTGAGGCCCAAGAAGTACGATGGCAAAAAGAAGAAGACTGTTGCAGCTATTCAAAAAGATTTGGGGTCAGACTCAGGGGATGAAACAACGATCATAGCCACAGGTATAAAAGGTAAAAATTCTGAAGCATCTACTAGTAATTCTACACAATCTACTAATCATGAAGAAAATGAGAGGAAAAGACATGAGCTTTTTCATATTAGAGTTATTTCCAAGCATCAAAAGATTGAAACTTTGTTTGATAGTGGGTCACAAGTAAATTTAATTTATGAAGAAATTGTAAAGAAGTTGGGATTACTAACCACACCTCACAAGAAGCCATATCCATTAGGTAGGTTATGTGATAAAGCAAAGCTAAAAGTGACTAGACAATGTAAACTTAGGTTTTCTTTTGGGTCAGCATTTGTAGATGAGGTTGAGTTAGATATTGTTTCCTTGGACATCTGTGGAATTGTTTTAGGAAGTCCTTACTTGTATGATAGAAAAGCCATTTTCTATAAAGCAGAAAACAAGTATCAACTCGTTAAAGATGGAATTGAATATATTGTAAGAGCTCATAAACTCAAGAATAATTATACTCTCATAAACTTAGGGCAGATGAAAAGAATTGTAAATTCATGCAAACAATTTTTACTGATGGTTGTAAAGGAAAAGAAACTTGATAAAACCAATGTATTTGAGGGCTGTAATGCTAAATAGCAAGCTGATTTAGAAAAAGTTGTTTCAGAATATGATATACTATTTCAAGAACCTAAAAGTCTGCCACCCAAAAAGGAAATAGTACATGATATTAATTTGCAGCAAGATGCTCCATTGCCTAACATCGGAATGTACAGGTTGTCCGCTTTAGAGAATGCAGAAATCAAGAAGTAGGTACAGGAGTTGCTCGAGAAAGGGTTCATAAGACCTAGCACATCACCATGTGGGTCTCCAATTGTCTTGGTGAGAAAGAAAGATGGCTCATGGACAATGTGCATTGATTACCGAGCACCGAATAAGATAACGATAAAAATTATTATCCCCTTCCTCGCATAGATGATCTATTAGATCAGTTGAAAGAAGTTGTTTACTTTTCCAAGTTGGACTTACATAGTTGCTACCATCAAGTCAGAGTTGCAGAGCAGGATGCATGGAATAATGCTTTCAAAACGAAGCAGGGATTGTATGAGTGGTTAGTTATGCCTTTTGGTTTAACTAATGCTCCTGCTACTTTCATGACTCATGAGAGTAATGAATGATGTACTCAGGCCTTTTATTGATGATTTTTTCATTGTATATTTAGATGACATTCTTATATTTAGTAAAACATGGGAAGAACATTTGAAGCATGTAAAGAAGACTCCAGATGTTTTGAAGAAAGAAAATCTTTATGTTAATTTATCAAAATGTGAATTTGCCAAAACATCTTTGAATTATTTGGGTCATATTGTAGTGGGTGGTGAATTGAAGATAGATCGCTCTAAGGTTGCAGTCATTGTAAATTGGCCTAAACCCAAATCTGCTACAAAAGTTAGAAGCTTCCTAGGAGCAACACGGTATTGGAGAAATTTTATTTCTAACTTTTCCTAGATTGCAACTCCCTTACATGCTTTAACAAGATTGAACAAGGTGTTTCAGTGGGGAGGAAAACTGCAGAAAGCCTTCGATACCTTGAAAGAAAAGATTAGTACAACACCAGTACTAGCACTACACGATCTTCAAATACCATTTGAGATTGAAATGGATGCCAGTGACTATGCCATGGGAGTAGTGTTGATGCAGCACGGTAAACCCATATGTTATCATTCTGAGACATTTAATTCTGCAGTAGTTAATTATCCCACATATGATAAAGAATTGTATGCATTAGTACAAAGTGTGAAAAAGTGGAAACATTATCTAATGGGCAAAGAGACAGTTATACATACTGATCATCAACCACTTCAATATTTGCACTCACAAACTAAGTTGCAGCAATCAAGACACTATAGGTGGATGGGTTTTCTACAACAGTTTCATCTTATCATCAGATATAAAAAGGGCATACACAATAAAGTTGTAGATATGTTGTCCAGACCAATCATAAATGCATCTACTATACTTAAGCATAATTCAGTATTGCATGAAAGCTACATTGAACAGTATGCTCAAGATATAGATTTTAAAGATGTATATGCAACTTTAAGTCGTGGCAAACAAGTAGAAGAATTGGATTATCATGTTAAGGACCAACTCTTGTATCATTTTGGAAAGTTATGCATTCCACAAACTGAAAGAGTAAAGATAATTCGAGAAGCACACACTTCTCTAATATCAGGTCACTTTGGTGTAAGTAAAATAGTTGCACAGTTGCAAAGATTTTGTTATTGGCCAAAAATGAATGAAATAGTTTCTAGATATGTAAGAGGGTGTACCATGTGTGCTAAAAGCAAGCCCAGCAATAGAAAACTAGGCTTGTACACTCCACTACCAGTTCCTTCTCATCTTTCGGAAAGTGTTTTCATGGACTTTGTTGGGGGACTGCCTAATTCTAGAAAAGGTCATGACTATTTATATGTTATTGTGGATAGGTTCAGCAAAATGTGTATTTTAATACCTTGTAACAAACAGGTTATAGCTGAACAAACTACAAAGTTGTTCCTTCAGCATGTATGGGTTCATTTTGGATTACCCACTTCCATTGTATCTAATCGAGATTCCCAATTTCTTGGGAAATTTTGGTCGAGTCTGTGGGAATTGATGGACACTAGACTAAAGAAGAGCACTGCTTTTCATCCGCAAATAGATGACCAAACAGAAGTGGTCAATAGGACAGTGATCCACTTGCTCAGAGGCTATTGCAGCAAGCATCCCAAGCTTTGGGATGAACATTTATGTTATGTGCAACATGCTTACAACCGAGCTAAACATTCTTCTACACAAAGATCTCCTTTTCAGACCTGTCTTGGTTTCACCCCAAGGTCTCCCTTGGATTTTGTCTTTGGTAAATACATAGCGGTTGATGGACACAGTGATGTGGACAAGGAAACCCAGTTCATTGAACAAATACAAGAAATTCACCAGGCAGTATAGGAACAGCTGGAAAAGAGCCAAGCCAAGTACAAGGCAAGGCATGATAAGCATTGGATTAAGCATAATTTCCAAGTTGGTGATCAATTCTCGCTATATATCAACAAAGACAGAATGCAAGGTGAAGGTAGGAAGATGAAGCCAATAAGGTATGGACCTTTCAAGATACTTGAGAAAATTGGCGAGAATGCTTTTCGCCTTGATTTTCCTGCTTACATGCACATCTACTTAGTTGTTAGTGCAGAAAGCTTGAGACTATTTGAACCTTCATTAATTGAAGATCTCGAAGAGTAGAGTCAATTGCCTTCTATTGATGATATGTTGCCTAAATATCTCAATGAATTGTAGGAAGATACAGTTTTGGACAGGAAGGTGAGAACTACGCACAAAGGGGATGTTGAGTACCTCAAGATTGGACTCAAAGGTTCAAACCCAAGTAGTGCAAAATGGATAGAAATTGGGCAAGTGAGGAATCTATATCCTCACTTGATTGATGCTTAAAAACCAACTTTTGGTGGTCCAAAAGCTTTTTCAGTGGGAAGGCCATGATCCGAATTAGATCCTAGAACACTCTCTAAGTTTTCATGAACTCTTTAAAAATTATGCCAAAGGCTACAAGTCTTATAAAGATCAAGCTTATCAGAGATATCCTTGTAATAGTTGCAATTTGTGATCAGCGTAGAGCAACGAGGACCCTCGGTCAAGCGCATAGACTCGGCCCATGGTAACGCGCGCTATCACAAATTAGCAAAACCAGAGGCCAGTTCAAGAAATGGGGGTAGTTTTTGATATGCAATTAGCGACAAGTCGCTAATCACATATCGCAAGGAAAACCCCTCAAAGAAGAAAAGGGCCGCAAACACCCGAACCTGAAAAATCATAAAATACAACGAATATCGATCTGATTCCGTCAGAAGTGGGGTTCCACAAAAAAACCGGTAGAATATTGGAGGGGCTTCGAGCGGTAAGTGGTTTCAGCCGAGTTCTGCCCGATGCCACACAACGATCGCCATGCATCCCAGTAGGGAGAGAGAAAACCGGTCACATCGAATGGATAAACATCATGTTACTTATTTGCCCAATATGGACAATGACCGTAGGATTTGGAGGCTCTAGATCAATGGCGGAGAAGCGTTCCGATGGATGACTGGATTTGACGAGGCAAATAGACAAAGTTGTATAGGATTTGAAGTCCGACATGGATGATGCATTGGCAGAAGGTCGTGTTCGCGGGCATTCTTGGAGTTAATGAAATAAACGATCGTTTTGAAAACGTCCAAGAGAACTGACACTCAGTTCATTATGAAATAGGTGGCCACCTCCCTGTGAGGCGTTATACAGTGATGATTACGCAGAACAGAGGGATTCAAATGGGTAGAGGCAGGGGAAGCAGAAATGAACAGTCAGAAAGCAGATTGGATTTAAAGCCACTAAATGACAAAGAGAGAAGCAAGCAGGTTAGGAAAGCAGTAAGAAAGCAAGCTAAGAGCAGAGAGAAGAAGTTGAGCTGACCTGCAGGAGAAAAGGCAACATCGAGCCAAACAGAGCCAAAGAGAGTCAAAGAGTCTGTATACTCCAGAGAAGGCTTGAGAGGTTCAAGCGAACTCCTCTATATATTCCTATCATGTATGAGTCTTAGATTGGGCTGATACGACTGTGACCAATAGAGGTCAAGAGTTCAGTAAGAAGAGTCTGTGTACTCCAGAGACTTGGGGGATCCAAGTACAGTCTTATTGATTGATATCTGTTGTGTGAGACTCAAATTGAGCTCATTGTTGTAAAAACTCTACTTTGAAAACATAATAGAGAGGCCACCACTGAAGGTTAGACCAGGAGACGTAGCCCAGGAGTATTGGGTGAAATCCTTATTAAACTTGTTGTGTCTATATGTTTGCTTGTTATGTTTTCCTTAACTGCTTCTGTGCATGTGTATTTCGCAATCTTATCGATCTGTTGCACAAAGTAACATAGGCACATCCATGCACATGAGTCTGTAATACCTTATTGTTTGTCTTAGATCAATTTTCAGATCAGTAATAACAAAAGTTCAACATATACCATAATAACATATACATATGTCTTTATACCAGGGGCATGATACAAGTATAAGGAAGTCTATTAATGGGTGGGTTAAAGAGCATATAGCTCGGCTCATATAGTTGAAAGAGTAAAAATAATTCGACCCAAGACCTAAGAAGAGACTCACAGCCACTCACAGACATAATATTTACAGGCCTTGATGCAGTCAATGAGGGCAAGGAGATATTTTGCAACCTATTAGCACACATGAACGGATTGTTCTCCTCCCCCACACCTTGTCGATTCTAGAACAGACCTAGGAAGAGGGAAAATGACAGATGGGGAGAAAATGGGAGGCCAAATGGCAGGAAAGGGAAAATCCAGTTAGCCAAGCCCTAACTAACTAGAAGGATGGAGTGAGAAGTAGAAAGAGAAGAGAAATTGGGATAAGGAGAATAAGAAGCAAAAGAGCACAGTTAGAGGAGAGTAAGGGAGAAGGAACTGAGAGTGAACAAGATGAGGAGAGGGCAATCAAAGGCAAGGAAGTCACTGAGTAACTAATCGAAGTGTGTTGTTTCAAGGAGGGTGTCACACTTGGACATCATGGGGTTTGCACCACAAATATAACAAACTGAAGTCTGATGTCAGAGGTAAGTCTCCATCATGTTTTTGAACTGTACATTTGACATTTACAGCATCAAACTACCACTTCTCTGCATCTAATTAACAATCGAGTTCTCGGGTCTAGCCCAATGGGAAAATCACTACCATGAATCTCTTTAGAGAACTACAATTTCCAAAAGATCTTATAGTCATATATTTGTTGGTTAGTTTTACAATCCAAGATTCAGGAACCTTACCGTCATGATTGTGGCTTAGCCACTTTCCATGTAATTCAATAAAAACACCCAGTAATATTTTCACACTAAACACTATACAAATAAACCTAACCCTAATATCTTAGTGAAGAACAAGTAACTAGCGAGACTCTAGAAGGGTTTTTGGATTGACTGTTAGTGAAACTCATTGCAGTTAGGTGTGCCAATGTGTGTTGAGTGTTAGTGAGTGTTAGGGAAACACAAGGGAGCACTAGGTCAAAATGCATGGAAATTAATGAATAAGAGTGTGTGACAGGGAGTGTCAATGAGTTCCAAGTGTGGTATGAGGGGAGTGACATGGTATGCTAAGTAGCGCTAAGTCATTCTAGTATGCCAGAGCGACATGCAGCCAATATGTGCTAGGTGGCAAGGTGTGCCAAATAGTGCTAGGAAGTGTTAGGGAGCGTTAGGGAAACACAAAGGAGCACTATGTGAAAGTAATGCATGCAAATGAAAGATTAAGAGTTTGTGACAGGAAGTGTTAGTGATTTCAGGGTGTGGTAAGGAGGGAGTGACAAGGTATGCTAGGCAGTGCTAAGGAATTCTAGAGGCCATGGAAACATGACAAGGTGTGCTAGGTGCTAAGGTGTGCCAATGCATGCCAGGGAGAGTTATGGAGTGTTAGGGAAAAACAAGGGAGCACTAGTTTCAAATGCATGGAAGTGAATGAATAAGAATGCGTGATAGGGATTGCCAGTGAATTCTAGTTGTGCTAAGGAGGGAGTGACAAGGTATGCTAGATAGTTCCAAGGAATGCTAGAGTGCTAGGGCGACATGCCAAGATGTGCCAAGTCCTAGGGTGTGCCAATGTGTGTCAAGGAGTGCCACGAGAACACAAAGGAGAAATAGTTCAAATTGCATGGAAATGAATGGATAAGAGTGTGCGATAGGGAGTGTCAGCAAGTTCCAATTATGTTAAGGAGGGAGTGACAATGGTATATGCTAGGCAGTGCCAAGGCATGCGAGAGTATCAGGGCATGTTACAAAGTGGTAGACTCTGTTAGGGAGTGGAAAATCATACCAAGGAATGCAGGGGATGATAATGTGTGCCATGTAGTGCCAATGGATTGTTATACGTGCCAAATGTTATGGCATGTGAAGATGTAAACTATGTTGCTTAGTTGTTTTATGGGCACGGTTGGATGTGAGACTTGACTTGCTAACCTATTAAGTGGGATGAGTTAATATTGGAAATAATAAGCCTATGATGATTTATAGTCCATTAGCGGAACAATGCATAGTCTAGTTGTAGTAAATGTAACTTGGCAAAGTTGTTGTAGTCGAGGCAGGACTTGGTTGGGTTCCTAACTCTAAAAGAAAATAATGGTAGTTATGAGGGCATGATAAATAAGGAGTGCCATGGCATGCCAAGGAATGAAAAGGTGTGCTAGCCTATGCCAAATAGTGTCAATGCATGTCAAGGGGTGCTTGGGAGTGTTAGGGAATCACAAGCGAGAACTAGGTCAAAGTGCATGGAAATGGATGAATAAGAGATTATGCGAGGGTGTGTCAGTGAATTCTAGGTGTCCCATGGAAGAAGTGTGTTAGGATAATTTCATATTAGGACTTGTAGGAGGAAATCCTATGATTGTGATAAGAGGATAGAAAAAGAAGTTTGAGACAAAGGGAGACTTTGGTCTAGGCACAACACTATTTTTTCAATGATTTGGTTGGGTTCCCAAGTCACAAAAAAGTAAGGTTATCTATGAGGGCATGCATACTAAGGAGTACCAAGGTGTGTAGGGAATTTCAGGAAGTGCTAACACATGTTAGAAAGTTCCAAGGAATGTTAGGCATGTCAAGACATGCCAAGTGCTAAGGCATTCCAATGTGTGCTAGGTTCTAGGATGTGGTGCCAACACATGCTAGGGATTGCCAAGGAAACACAAGGGATGACTCATTTCAATTACATGTAAATGAATGAATGTGTGTGTGTGTGTGTGATAGGTAGTGTTAACAAGTTATAAGTGTGCTAAGGAGGGAGTGACAATGTATGATAAGCAGTGTCAATAGCTGATAGAGTGCTAGGAAATCCTACTAAGATGTGACAAGTGCCATGGTGTGCTAATGTGTGCCAAGGAGTGTTAGGGAGTGCTAAGGAAACACAAGGGAGCACTAGGTCATAATGCATGGAAATGAAGGAATAAGAGTCTATGGCATGGAGTTTCAGTGAGTTCCAAGTGTGTTAAGGAGAAGTTACAAGGCATGCTTGGCAATGCTAAGGAATGCTAGAGTTCTAGGGCGACATGCGGCCAAGATGTGCCAACACGTGGAAGGAAGTGTTAGCTGGAAGTGCCAGGGAAAAACAAGGGAGAACTATCTCAAAACGAATGGAAATGAACAAATAAGAGTTTGTGATTAGAAGTTTCAGTGAGTTCCAGGTGTGCTAAGGACAAATTGACAAGGTATGCTAGGCAGTGTTAAGGCATGCTAGAGGCTAGGGAAACAAGTGAAGATGTCATAGGTGCTAGGGTGTAACAACACGTGAGAAGGAGTGATAAGGAGTGCTAGGGAAACACAAGAGAGCACTAGGTAAAAATGCATGGAAATGAATGAATAAGAGTTTGTGACCAAGAGTGTCAATGATCTCTATGTGTGCTAAGGAGAGAGTGATAAGGTATACTATGTAGTGCCAAGGAATGCTAGAGTGTTAAGGCGGTAGGCCAAGATGTGTTAGGTGCTAGGGTGAGCTAGTGAGTGTTAAGGGGTGTCAGGGAAACATAAGGAAGCACTAGGTCAAACTGCATGGAAATGAACGAATAAGAGTGTGTGAGAGGGAGTTTCAATCAGTTCTAGGTGTGTTAAGGAGGGAGTGACAAAGTTATATGCTAGGCAATGCCAAGGTATGCTAAACTAACAAGGAATGTTAAGAAGTGCCATGGTGTGCTAGGGAGTGTCAAAGCATGCCAAGGAATGTAGGGGATGTTAACGCATACCGCATAGTTCCAAGGAATTCTAAGACATGTCAAGTGCTATGGAATGTCAAGATTTAAATTGTGTTTCTTAATTGTTTTATACCAAGGTTGGATGTGATGATCCTTGTCTTGGTAACTTGTTAAGTGGGCCGAGTTGAGATTATACATGAGTATGCTAATATGAGTTACAAGTAGTTCTTAGGTGAACAAGGCATATGTTGAATTTCCATGACACATGAGAGTCTGGGTTTGGCCTTATAATTTTTTATTTGAACACACTCAAGTGCCACAACACATATACTATGCGGAACGAAATCTACCATGAAAGAAAAAATAATGGATTGAATGCATAGAGTTTAGGGTCTGCCACATCTTCATATGTTAATGCTTATTATTGTGATATACAATAGCCATGTATATGTCTGGTGTAAGACTCCTCTCAAGATTTCTATCCAACAACAACATCTCTATGGTAAAAGGTGTACTGTCAGAGGTTGCTCCATCAAAAATAGAAACCAAAAGGGACCTTACTGTGCACACAGATGAATAATTAAGAAGATTGTTATCTATGAGTGGTGATGAGGAGGTATGGGACAAAATTACACGGGAAACGAACCTTTTTGTTCAACCAATCAATATCTAAAAAGGAAAATATGTGATTATATATACATGTGTGATAGTATTTGGAGAAATGCCAAACTAACCCACAAATTTGTTGACATTTTTCTGGAGCTTACCTATAATTGTTCCTAAAGTTAATAAACAGGTAAAATAGGACTGACTTTTCAATACAAAAAATAAAATTGATAAGAACAAGGCCAAATTGTGAAAGTGTAAAAATTGGTATGGTTTGAAGGGACCGGTCCCTTTTAAAAGTCTTAAATGTGGAAATGAAGGTTGGGCCTCGTTCAGAACCCCTTTGGGCATCCATCTTAGGAATTGGTGTAGGATGCAACACTTCAGAATACTTTTTGTAGCAGTGGTGTCAACACTTGTATGGTGACATGGGGTTGGAGTTGGCCTGTCAAAGCTCATTGGTCTACTTTGGAGCTTCTCTAGGGTGATGCCTTAGATTCTTTGGAGTACGAGGGCATGATTTGATATTTAGTTTGCATTGAAGAAGCCTTGGAGGCTAGATACTGTAGAAAAATGCCTTGTTCTGAACAGGGAAGCACATGCCATTGAAGAAAGTAATAGTAAGTACATAGATTTCAAACTCAAATCACATCAATATTTATTACTCTTTGAAATAAGAAATAACTAAAAATTTCAAACACTACTATTCACTTTTCCTTTAGTCTAGAAGGTACAATGAATATGGAAACATGTACAATAATGACTCAACTTTCTTAACTCCTAATCCTAATGCACATTCCTTGCATGGATAGACAAGAAAATTAAAGTCTACCTCTACTGAATATGATATGAGATATGCAAACATGCTTCCCTAGCTAAGGCTGAGAATTAATAACTTGGGAAGTGCTCCTTTTAACTGTGCATGCAAAAACTAAATAAAGCAAAGAGTTTCGCTACTCCAGGTGCCAGAAACGAATCCACTGCCTAAGGTAAGTGCTTTGCCGAAAACAAGATATTAAGGACTCAGAAACTTTGTTGCCTCCTTCAAGAGAGGTGTATGCCAAACAGAACTAAGCTATCTCACACTATCCTCCAAATTCATTCACCTTTAATAGAAATATTGTGCCCAAAAAAAGATAAGAGACCAATATCCAACAAAATTCGCTAACCAGCCATAGACCCTTGTGCCCAAATAGAGAGATAATAAGGGAATGTAAAATAGGGTGGATTCTTTCACCACCAAAATTCAAGAACAAATGAATTAATCCACACTTGCTAATCCAAAATGAATTCAATCCTTCTTTATTTATAGATTTTCCAGAGGGGTTTCATTTTCTTAAGTGATTGAGCAAACCTTACTTCAAACCCAAAATTTGGGTTTTTTAAGCCCAATTTCCCCAAAAATTGCCTAATAATGGGTATTTTGGGGTTCCCCCCCTTTATGGAGGACTATAACCTACGTGGATGGATAGGTGTTAATTTTAGTTATGTTCTATGCTAGAGCAATTTATCTAATTTCTTTTCCATATTAGCAATCACATCAGCATAAAGTAAACTTCAGATAGAACATAAATATAAATCGTAGAAGACAAGCCAAGACAAGAGGACATAAGATTTGGCGCAAGCCAGGGACAAACCCCACAATGTGTGGGGAAACCCTTGATCAATTCTTCTTTTATGTTCTTCAAAGTTCAGCAGAGAAAGAGAGAGGGAGAGATAGTACATTTACAACAGAAGTCAACACTTTGAATTATCTAGATCAAGCATAGATCATTTCGTATAATGATGAGATCAGTTGAAGACATTCTGTTTCAACTGATTCTCCAAGGTGACTGCTTCACCTATCATCGTGCTGCATCTCATCCATTTGCTGCACCTTACCGTGAAGCACCATCATGCTGCATCATGCATCATTATGTTGCTCATGATCTTATACATCACGCTGCCCATACATCATGTTGTCCATGATCTCATCTATCATGCTGCCTATTCATCATGCTGCCCATGATCTCATACATCATGCTGTACTCCAAGTCACTGCTGCATGTCACTGAGATCCATATACCAGATCTCTAATCCTCTTTTCCATCGTTGTTGAGATCCTCCTCATTTCAGCACCATTGAAGCCATCATTATGTGGATTGTTGCAATATACCTTTGTCATCAATGTATATTTGTTGAGACAGTGATTCTCATTACTGCTTTATTATGTAACCCTTTTCACTATTATGCTGCTGAGACTTCATCTTTCCTTTATCATTTTTGCCAAGCAATATGATAAATCTTGTAGAGCAGATCTGCGCCAATACTCACATGAAAGAATGTGAGATACCTCCTTCAGATCATAGGTATGTTGAGACTCTTCTTTACTGTGATGACGTTATTCATTGCTCCTGGCATCGAGGTTGTGACTGCACCGAAACCTTCTAGGTAACTGCGGCTTCTTATCTCCATTTCAACGTATTCCAATCTGCGTATGACCTGCGTATATTGCGTATGACTGTGACAATGGTATATATGTATGATATGCGTATATATGTATATGATTGTGACTGATATATGCATTGCGTAGGACTACGTATATGCGTATCTGTGACAATGATATATGCCCTGCGTAAGACTGCGTATATGCGTATCTACTTCCACGAGCAGCGTATCTTGACTGTGTTGATGTGTATCATGACTGCGTTGGTGCGTGTATCCATGAGCAGCGTTTATGACAGTGTTTGATATGTGTATATGCCAGCGCGTGAATATGACAACGTATAACCCACACGTTGACTGTGTATTGAACCCAGCGTTAACATCCACTGATAGCGTGAACCTAGCGTTAACATCCACATGTTGACTGCGTATTGAACCCAACGTTAACATCCACACATTGACTGTGTCTCCTTGGCAACGAATTAGGGCATCATTTGCAGCTAGGGCATCATACTAGGCCTGCCTTCTCCTTCTCCAAAAACCCAGACATGGAGAGGAGATCGCATGAAGAGTGTGTCACAAATGACATCAAATCCTCATCTATTTATACCAAAAATGTAGATGATGAATGGACATGAGTATTGGGCTTCCGAGCCTACATAAGATGTTGGTCGACTTGACAATTAGTCTTATAATACAAATAAATTCATAACTCCATAAATACTTATCGGAATTAGATGATCTTTAGATCAATCCTACACCTCTCAACGAGAGGGATCCAATAAAAATATCAGCTGCCTTAAATAAGCTGGCCCACATGGAGTTTGGCCCTAGTTTCCAATTTAACAATAGGATATTACGTCTCATTCGTCCTCAATTTGTAGAGGACATTACATGGCACCTAATAAAAGAAACAGTGCTTTAGTTTAGGAGGTAATAACTAAATGCTTATTTCTTTCCACACAGGACATACATCTTGCAAAAATGATCATGGGGTACAAATACTACAAAAGGCCTAAATCTTACTAGCATTGTCATAGTCCAAGAATAAAAACCCTTTCACGTGAAACAAGGTCAGTACCACATACTACAAGCACAAATGACAAATTCAAAAACAATATACTTATTCAATGAAAGAATGATGAATCCTATTAGCGCACTTTAAATTGAATAGCTCTTGAGTTGCAATGTCAATCAAAATTTCTCAGGTTGGATCATAATTAAGTACTCAATGTTGTTTTGGGTCCAATTTGGGGAAAAGGAGGAGCTCTTGGTGACAATGGAATGATCAGTCTTTTCAGGAGGGAGCTCTGCTATACTTTTCAACATACAAGCCATTCATTCTAGACGAGGAGATATAGAGAAGCCTTTAATAAGGACCTTTCCAAGATCAATTTGGACGAAAATCCATTTTCAAAGCTTAAACATAGTTCTAGATTCAAACAAGAGTGGTCATTTTTCAGAACAATTATCAATTCCCAAGAAATTGGAGCCAAGCTGACATGTTGACCATTTATTCTTCCATTGGACAAGGAAGCATTTATGAAAAGTCCTTGGCCCTTTGATCCAGTATTTGATGTAAATCTCTTGATTAGAAATTTAATAAGAGATGCAAGTTATATTAAGAAAAAGCGAAAAGTAGAGGGCAAGTTAATAATTATCTCTAAAAAACTCTCAATAGAATCCTAACATATTTGAAATGGCAAAGGTTAACTCCATGATTATTTTTTGCTTTAGAAACTTTGCTAGTTTCCCTGATTGAAGCATGTATTCATGCCTTGAAAGAAGCTCGCAAATTCTTTTGATATTGGTTGAAGCAAATAAAATGTGCAAAGTTACACTCACATAGAGGTATGGAAAAAAAGTATGTGGATCTTGTTGTCCCAGACTCCACACAAAGAATGGACAAAAGGTGAAAAAATTACGTCAAAAGGTATGTGTAGCTTTTGTTGTGCAGAGGTAGCTATTAACTCCACACTCTACAACAAAGGCTTTGTGGCGCAAGTGACACAAAGGTTTGCATGTAGAAATTTGGATTAAAAGGAGTGGAGCTTGATGCTACATGTCCACTATTAACCCACTTTTTGTATGAGTTACAGGAGATAAAAATAATGAGATACGTGAGATACAAAGTAGATACTACAGTTACTCAAATTTAATAAAAAATATTACTATGTCTTCCTCAACATAAAACAAACATCTTCCATAAAATATTTTCTCCATGAACCTAATTTAAAATGAATCTCTTCCGTTGACGCACCTAGCTGCAAATAGAAATAATGCTGATGGGCCAATTTCAATTTAGAAAATTCACAATTAGGTTCAATTGTAAGATCTCCTATTTTCAATTTAGATTTCAGTTACAAGTAGTGAAACAGGACTCACCAATCAATTGCGATTAATCATGAGTCAGAATCTCTCCAAACAATCTGATCCAAATCTTTGCAAGTCAAACTCACGTTGACCAAGTTTAACTCGTGGTCAATGCAAGTTTGACTTGCGACTTGCCGATTAAAGCAGATTCCTGTGATTGATTCTGATTTACTCGATTTTCGGCCTTGACTCGATGAGCACGAGTTTTTCAAGTTTAGGTATGCCGCATTGCTAAAAACTAAACATTGGTCGTTCTAAAATTTATTTCTCATTTCTCAAGCCCGCAACTCATATGTCAAGACCTTCAGTAATAAATCACTACTCACTATTACACAGTCCAGACTCCATATTGGGGAACCGCTAGTGTGAGCCTAAGTCTAGACTCCATATCAGGTAGTCGCTAGCATGTGCTCTATCCATACTCCATATCGATCCTCGGGCAGTCGTGCATCACCTTCAACGTGTGTTACCTTCAGGCTTAACCGCTTCACTATTCAATAATCGAGGTATGTTGGCACTTGGCTTAAATAATAGGTATATTACTATATTGAAGTTTCAATGTCGTTTCCAATGGCAAGTTTCAAGTTTCATTGTTCAACAATTGAATGTTCGGCGTATTCCTTTGGTTATGACTTTTCAACCCTATAAATGGGTCTTAAATAGATTTTAAAAATGCACTAATAAATGGTTTCATACCAACCACCGTCCAAGTCATCAAGAATTCCTTCCTTGGTCGATGTCTTGCAGACTCCAAAGGCTTTAACCATGCATTCACAACTTTGGGTATTTTTGTTCTTCCAGAATCTATTATTGACGTATTGGTTCAGTTGTCTTATGCTAAAAGAACTTGCAAATTCAATATTACAGTGCAATATATGTTCATAATATTTCCTTTAGGTAGCATTTCCTCATATATATCTAATTGTGTTTCAAGGTCATAATGATATATTAGGTCGAAATGTGCTTGTGTTGTTGGACATACTCCTCTTTGATCCTTAACAAAACCTCATATCCTTTAAAACCAAACCTCCTTTTTGCGAAGTTATATATGGCATGTCTAATTTTAATTTTTTATTGTCTTTTACACAAGCCAAAATAAATAGAAGGCACAACTCCAAATCTAAACAGAATCCGCAATTTAAACACAAGTCAAAAACAACAACAATGCTCAGGGAGAAGGACTTTGCTTGGGATTATTGTGACAAGATTCTTGGAGACCCCAAGCTCCTTCGTAAATTTTGCAAAGCGAAATGTAGTGGAGGCATTTATAGATTCAAGTAACACCTTGCACAAATACCTGGCCATGATATAGGTCTCTGCAAAAACATTGACAAAAATGTCAAACACCAAGCAACCTTGGCCATTGATATGTTGAGTTAGTATAATGCAAAGAAAGGAAAGAAAAAACAAGAAATAGGAACTCTTGGAGTTGACAATTTTTCTTCCACTACCCAATTGTCATCTCCCTTTGTTGAATCCTCAATGCAGTTCCCAAATTTCCCACAAATGCCTCCAAGTCCATGTCAAACTCAAGACCAAATGAATCCTCCTGCATTCAACATTGGAGGTGGAAACATAAACAACTTTTTTTCTCCCCACAGAAAACCTGGTTCCCAGCCTACCTTGGATGCCACTGGTTGGAAAAAAAATATCCATAGTCAGGAAAGGAAGGCCATTGCTAACTTTTGTTACTATTCTGACATACCTTTACACTATGCCATAAGTCCTTATTGGCAAGCTGTGATTGATGCAGTTGTTGTTGCGGGTCTAGGGTTCAAAGCCCCTTCATCAAAGAGCATTAGGACAAATTTTCTATTACAAAGTGTTGAAGATGTCATGCTTGTGCTATCTGAGTTTCGTTAATCATGGCTAGAAACAGGGTGCACCATCATGAGTGATGGATGGATAGATCAGAGGAATGGAACTTTAATAAATGTCCTTGTATCTTGTCCAGTAGGTACAATGTTTCTCAAATCAGTGGATGCTTCAGGCAAGGTTAAGAATGCACAACTTATTTGTGAAATGGTGGAGGAAGTCGTTCAAGAAGTGGGAGAATAACATGTTGTACAAATTGTCACTGACAATGCAGCTAATTATATGGCTGTTGGTAGACTTTTTGAGATTAGGCACCCCACTATTTTTTGGACCTATTGTGTTTCCCATTGCATAGATTTAATGCTTGAGGACATTGGTAAGCTTCATTGGATACATGAGGTTGTGGAGAATGAAAAATCCATAACCAAATACCTATACAACCACACTATTTTCCTAAACACCATGATAAAATACACTAAAGGTAAAGAAATTGTTCGACCTACAGTGACTAGATTTGCAACAAATTTCATATCTTTGTAATTTGTGGTTGAGCAAAAGATAAATCTGAAGAGGATGTTCTTGGGACCTGAGTGGATGGAATCTAAACATTCCAAGACCCTTGAAGGCATTGAAGTTATTGCACTTGTGTTTAATGACGATTTTTGGAAAGATGCCGAAGAGATTATTGCTGTGATGGAGTCCCTTGTTAGAGTTCTCAGGTACTTCAAGTCTTTTAACCTTTTCATGTTTTAAATTTCATTTCAAGCTTCTTTTTATTTTCAATGTTTCATATTTATTTAAATTTGAAAGCTTGAACTTTCAGGATGGTTGATGGTGAAAAAACCGCTATGGGTTACATTTACGAGGCGATGGATCTCAAAAAGGAAGGCATCAAAAGAAGATATGGGGATGAGGAGGCAAAGTATATGCCTCTTTGGGAAATTATTGATGCATGTTGGGATAGGAAATTGCATGCTCCCTTACATGTTGCTAGGTACTTCTTAAACCCAAAATATTTTTATGATAACAGAAAGTTTAATGAGGATGGGGAGCTTTGCAGAGGGCTTATGACATTCATGGAAAGGTGCTTCCCTGATCCCTAATTTCAAAGTCGTGTCTTTTCCCAACTAGAGGATTATAGAGCACCAGCTAAATGATTTGCCTATACCAGTCTTATACGAGAAAGGTCTAAGATGTTGCTAGGTACCCTTTGAGGCTTGAAGGCTTCATCAATTCATTAAATTTGTTTAAATTTTATTTTGTATGTTAAATGTTTTATTAAATTTTGTTGTATTTTTAATCTTTTACTATTTAGTATTTAGTATGTCTACTCAAGAACCCTTGTCACTCGCTTGGTCTTTGGTGGCAAAAATTTTGTAGTGATACAGTAGATTTGAAGAGATTTTCCATTCAAATCTTAAACCAAGCATGCAATGCTTCAGGTTGTGAGTGCAACTCGAGCATGTTTGAGAGAATACATTCTAAGAAGAGCAACCAATTGACACAAAAGCACTTAAATGACCTTGTATTTTTCCATTACAATATACAACTTCGCAACAAGCAAATACTAGGTGAGAGCTTAAATTTGAAGGTTTCATAATTTGATTTCCAATTTAAAGTTTAAAGTTAAAATTCAAACTTAAATTCACATTTCAATGTCTCATGATAATGATAGGTTTGGATCATTCACCAATATACCTTGAACAGATAGATTTGCAAACTACAAATGCAACAGATTGGGTCCAATTAGAGGGGGCTCCTCTTTTAAGCCTACATGACTTGAAGAACTTTGAGAGTCAAGCAAGCGAAGGAGTGGGAGGAATCGCTTCTAGTTCTCACTCTTAAGAGTCTTTGACTCTTACTTATTGATTTTTTTCTAATTAGTATGCAGTTGTTGGTAAACTTTTAGAAGCAGTTGCTTCTAGTTCTATGTAGTCACTAGTTAGGAGTCATGACTCAGTACTTTGGATCATGTTTGGACTCATAACATATATGAGATGCTTATTTATTCATGATATTTTGGACATATATTGATATTATTAATTGTTTGGACATGGCTTTACTGAATATCAATGCAAAATGCCTTTTTTTTTTATTTCAATATATGTGTATATTTTTATTTATTAAATTCACTGATTTTTTCTCGATTGTTTCCTGATTTTTTTTCAATTTTTCCCCAATCCGATTAAAACTCTTAGCTCTTTTGCCTCACTAATTTATTATCTATTCTGAGTCTTGTAATATTGGTTACAAGTTTCATTCTTCACTTATGAGTGCTAAGGTGTGCTAGAGAGTGCCAATGCATGCTGAGGAGTGTTAGGGAGTACTAGGACAACACACGGGAGCACTATGTCAAATTGCATGGAAGTGAATGAATATGAGGGCGTGTGGGGAAGTGTCAATCAATGCTAGCTGTCATGCCAAGGAGGGAGTGACAAGGTATTCTAAGCACGGGTAAGGCATGCCAGGGAATTTCAGGGAATGTCAAGAAGTGCTAGAGTGTGCTAGGTAGTTTCAAGTTGTGATAACATGTGTCAAATAGTGCCAAGGCATGCCAGGTGCTAAGACATGATAGGATGTGTAGGGTGCCAGAGTATGCCAATATGCATTAAGGAGTTTCAAGGCAACAAAAGGAACAACCAAGCTAAAATGAAAGGAAATGAACACATAAGAGGGTTAATAAGTCTGGACTTTATCTTTTTCAAAAGGGGCATGCTAGGCACACTAATAATATGTTCCAATACATGCCAAGTGCCAATGTGTGCCAAGTGCTAATGTTTTTCAATGCAATATTATGCCAAGGAGTTCCAGGGCATGCTAGGGACTAAAGGGAATGCCAACACATGATAGGGGAGTGCTATGCTAAGCTATGGCATGCCAACATGTGCTTGGGCGTCCTACTCATGGCAAGATGTTCTAGGTACAAAGATGTTCCAGGTACAAGCATGTTCAAAGACATGCGAGGTGCCAAGGAATGTTAGTGGACTATTCCAAAGCATGTTATGGTGTGCCATGAGTGTTGAGAAGTGCTAGATCTCTCTCATTAATATAAGTGATAGAGCTTGATTATGTATTAAATAATATAGTTCCTACATACACTAGTGGAACTTTATTTAAAGAAAACTTGCTAGATAATAAACCTAATATAGATGAATCATGTGTTGACTCATAGGAAGACTATATTCTTATGACTTGAGGGAAATGATACACACTAATTACTTCTTAACAAATTGACTGATTATTATAACCACTATGACCTTGGACACATAATAAAAAAGACTCCACAACAATGGTCTTAAATCGTTATATTTTGAGAAAAAATATAGTAATAGGTACATAGCATTATAAAAAACTCCTTGGAATGATCAATGATGACGAACATTTTTGGACCGTCACCAAAAGTAACCAAAAAGAGCATTGGTGAGGGTCAATAAAAAGATCGTCACTAGAAGTGTCACCAAAGAGAGAATTAGTGATGGGCCTTTAACGACTCTCACCAAAAGTGTCACCAAAGAGAGAATTAGTGACGGGCCATTAACGACCCTAACCAAAACGATCATTGGTGACAGTCAATAAAAGATTGTCGCTAGAAGTGTCACCAAAGAGAGTATTAGTGATGGGCCTTTAACGACACTCACCAAAAGTGTCACAAAAGGGAGAATTAGTGACGGGCCTTTAACGACCCTCACCAAAAGTGTGATTGAAAATGGATTTGATGACAAACCTTAAAGGACCATCACTATATACACTTACAATAACGCTTTTTTAAAGACCATCACCATATGCGACATTGTTGATGGACCTTAAAGGTCCGTTACAAGCATGACCCTCACCAATGACCTTTTTTCTTGTAGTGAAGCTCCTTGTTAAATCATACTGTTGGATAATAGGATCAAGAAATGATGTCTTTAGACACCACCACTTCTCTCGGTGATCTGTGACCTTAACATCTGGAATCAGAGCCAAAATGGTAAATATCACGGCCTAGTGAATATGAGAGAGTAAAAAATTTTATTGTAGAAGTTGTGGGAGCAAAGAAAAAGAATTGTCACAAAACGTTTAAGGCACACATAAGTTAGAGCAAGCCCAAAAGTTCTATTGACATAAAAGTGGAAAAAGAAGATTTTAATAATTATATGGCTATGGGAAAGAAGCAGAAAGGTGATTATGGAGTTGAGAAGAAGGATGGAGAATCTCCTGAAAAAGTTCTGAAGATTCAGTTCCCAACAAATTTCTAAAAGTAGTTGGTTGATGATTGTGCATTTGTAACATAGTTGAGGCACTCGAGGACTAACAACCTGGAGCTAGCAAGTATAAATGGTGTTGAAAAGCCCAGGTCAAATTACAGATCGCAAAAGATATAGAATCTAAGAGAGTGATTGTATGGATATGAACATAATGAAGATGGAGTAGTATAGAATGAAGGATCTAGTGTGTGTGACATGCGCACACCGTAAGGGTTTTGGTCCAAGTCGTGAAATCCTATTATAGGCAAGTGTATTCCCCTAGGAAGTTGTAAGACTGATATTCAGGCAGACATGTTGTGAAGGAGCATGCATAGTTGTAAGGCTTTAAGATTTTTCTCATGCATACATGCAATGTAGTGGTGCATGGAGTCATAAAGTTGTGGAATAGACCACTTGGAGAGATACCAGGGTGGTAGGTCTCTTGGTATCTTAGCTCAATGAGGGGTATGTGAGATTTCAGTGAGATGGTTGTTGAACCGTGTATGCTAAAAGATGTCTTAGATAAGTAGCAGATACAATAACTAATTATTAGTGTTACGTCAATCTCCCTTATTCAAGTTTAGGGAAAGATTTTTAGACTGATTCATGTATTTTAGTAGTTTTTCAAGGAGCTTATGAATTTTCCCATAATATTCATTTGGAATGTGACCTATGTAAAGACTCAAAAGTTACTTTATAAGTTGGCATATTGGCTAATGAGTCCAACAATGGTGATGTAACTGACCTAAAAATTAATCACCATTATTGTTCATAAGTATCATTCAAATATTCTAAACATTTGGACGAATCGGATCAAATAATTAAAGAATGGGGCTAAACAATTAAAGAATTGGACGAAAGAATCGGATTAAAGAATTTAAGAATTTGTCACGGTCCGAGCTGGCATCAAAATGATTAGCCGATGTCGTACAGCGAATGGAAGCATGTGATCTATGAACTCGGTTTGTAGAAATGCATGATCCTTTTAGTTTCCTAGGTTACCTTGCCTTTCCTTCCATGTTTTCGTATTATATCTTTTTGTTAACCAGGTTTCCCAATTCCATATGCCTTGCTTGAATAGTTCACCATCTGCTGGCACTCATTCTTAACCTCCACGAAAGATTTATTTTCAACCATAATTCGTGGGAATCATTCTCCCAATTCCATATGTTTTATTTTCAACTATAAAACTGTGTTCGTGTTGACAAAGTCCGTAGTACACCCGCTAATAAGGCTGCTTTAATCCCACCAGTTAATACACGTTATTTCATCACTATTGAAACATCTTCTAATCTGTAACAAATTAAATATATTATAAAAAAAATATTTTGCTTTCATTTCTTCACTATTGAAACATATTCTCATTTGTAACAAATTAAATATTTTATTAAAAATTTATCTCCCTCTTCCTCTGTTAAGATGGGAGGATTGGATGGAATAAGAGGTAAATTTCATTTGAGGTTCAGGTTTCTCAGCCCTTTAAAAAAGGATATACTTTTGTGTATTCACGATTTTGTTTGGAAAGAATTATACAACATTAGATACAAGAACAACATTTCAATCCCATTAATATTAACAAATGTTTCAAATTACAACAGAAATAACATTTTAACAAGGAGCAAAAGTGATGGAAATTCTTTTGAAAGCTTAATATTAAAGATATCTACTTCATATCAATTTTTCCTATATCGAAATTTAAATGTCGATCTTTTTCCATATCAAATCGATTTTGAAATTGATAACTGCGGTTTGGATAGTCACCGGAGTTGTGGTTCTAACAATTCAGAACCAAGTTCAATATTTCTTTGCCCTTGTCCCCGTGGCAACTCGCAACCAGAGCTTTTCAATGCTGTATTAAATGCTCAATCGATTCTGCGCTTTGGAGCATGGATATATGTCGATGTGTTTCGCAATATTGTCAAGTATTCATTCTTTTTGCAAAAACTATGGACCGTTGCTTTTACTCATAGTATTTGTCATGGCCGCATTGCAGGTATGAAAACCAAACCGGCCATTGTAATAGGTAACTATGATTTCTTTCAATTGAAAACCACTGTGAACTTGTATCTTGTTTCCACTATTCTCATCGGGGTTAATGGAGAAAGGTCACATTCATACCAATCTCTCCATTCCACTGCAGGTTGCATCTTCGGAGGAGTTGGGCTGACAGCAATAGTATCGCTGTTCTTAACGTCTTATGCCAAGAAGAGAAGACAGCCTCCTGATAGCTCTACTACAAAGGTTGAGAAATTCCTACAGGATTATGCTTATGAAGCGCCGATGCCAACCAGATATTCACTCTTAGACCTTAAGAAGATCACGAACAATTTTGCAGAAAAGTTGGGAGAAGGAGGTTATGGGGTGGTGTACAAGGGAAAGCTTTGGAACGGAGCTTTAATGGCGGTCAAGCTTCTTGATAGTAATAGGCACAACCAAACAGAATTCATGAATGAAGTCACCACAATTGGACGGGTCCATCACATCAATTTGGTTCGGCTGTTGGGATACTGCTACGAAAGCCGTACAAGCGCACTGGTCTATCAATACATGGTCAATGGATCTCTAGAGAGGTTTATATTTGCCAAAAGAGAGAATGGGGAAATTTTAAGGTGGGAGCAATTGTATTCAATTGCTTTGGGTGTGGCTCGTGGAATTGCTTATTTACATCACGATTGCGAAAAACGCATCATACACTTCGACATCAAACCTCAAAATATATTGGTCGATGCCGACTTCACCCCTAAAGTTGCTGATTTTGGTCTAGCAAAACTGTGTGGGAAGGGAGAAGATCATATTTCGATCACGGTGCCGAGAGGGACGCCCGGATATATTGCGCCAGAGGTGTGGTCGAGAGATATGGGTCCTGTTACTGATAAATCAGATGTCTATAGTTTCGGAATGTTGTTGCTAGAGATTGTTGGCGGCAGAAAGAATATCGATGTCCAGGTAAATCGGTCCAGTCAGTTATACTTCCCCGAGTGGGCCTTCAAGCTGATTGAGAGCGGCGAGTTGGGGATGAGATTGATAGGTGGGGAAATAGAAGCTGCAGATGAGGAGAAGGCGAGGAGACTCGCAAAAGTTGGATTCTGGTGCATTCAGTCCAACTCCAGAGATCGTCCTTGTATGACGAGGGTTGTCGAAATGTTAGAAGGAAATGGAGAGGACGTTCTCGATCCTCCGTTACCCTTCAATTCCTCGGCTACGCCTGAAAATCCTATGCTCTCTTCCACTGTAAATTCTTCTTCAGTTGAATTTATATCGTAGCTTTCCATATTTGATCGTCTTTTGCAAACCAGTCTTCGCACTGTTGCGAAATCGATCCCCGGAAAACCATGGAGAAAGCTAATGATCTCCAACAAAGTGCAGTGACAGTCCCCAAGCCATGATTTGTTTCCTGAGAACATGCAGTGAGTATTCTCGCTTCCTAAAAGCCTGTAGAGCAAGCTATTTCAAAGTCTCGCATTGTTGCGAAATCGATCCTCTCACTCCATGCCATACTTTGTGAGTATGATTCGGTGAAAACTATAGGGAAAGTTGAATACCCAGTGACAGCCCCCGAGGTTTGATTTGCTTCCTGAGAACATGCAGTGAGTATGCTCGCTTCCTAAAAAGATGTAGTGAGTATATACACCTCAGACCGTGCATAATGTAATATTGTATACAATCGCCTGAATACAGTAATCGTTTCATAATTTTTTGTTTACAATCGCCTGAATAGAATAATCGTTTTTATAATTTGTTTCTTGTTCTTCATCGAAGACTTGGCACACGTATATTGTTGGAATTTGAATGTCATGGCCACATAAACTGTTAGTTGCACAGATGAGTAGCAAAGGAAAGGGTTGGGGTTCAGCTAAACTGTATTGTACTACTTGTTTAAGCTCAAAACCGAAGGTCATATTTCCATCGTATATTAATTCGGAGCCCTTCTAACATTAAAGAAACAAAACTTTGATGACTTTCAAATGTAACTGATTTTTTTTTATGCAGTATCTTTTAGAAAATAGGAAAGAGTACGTTGTTCACGCATAAAATTATTCCACATATTTATACATTAAGCTTGACTTATTCCACATATTTATATATTAAGCTCGACTAAGATAGATTGAATAACTCAATCACTGAATTATTTTGTTCAGAAAAGATGTCAATCACACATTTAGAATTCAAAATTTCTAATAAATCTAACAAATTTCTAAACAAAACAAATATGAGTTAATGACTCCAACAATATATTAATCGTTTTATTTTATGAAACTAAAATTTATGAAAAAATAATTTACAATAAAAATTATAAATATATAGTTAAAATGATATCAATAATATAATATATATATATATATATATATATATATATATATTCTAAAGGATGGGATGATTAGAATAATAATGATTATAATAATAATATTTTTTATTTGAAAAAGAGTATGAAATAAAATAAACTGTAATTATATTCCATGGTTTTTTAAGAAATTTTATAAATAGTTTAAAAAAATCATATATTTTATTAAAGATTTCCTTTATATATTGGAGAATTCGTTCATTACCTCGATGGGGTGGAGGACCTTGAATCACGAAGCGTGGGCTGCTGTGGAATATACTTGTGTGAATGATAGAGAATTAGTACGAGGGAGGTGATTTGGACAACTCGCAAGTGTGGCTCATAATCTTTGAGAAGGCCACAACAAGTTTTAAAGGGTTGTGGTATGTCTGGTTTTCTTTTTCTTTTAGGTTATAGGAGATAGGTACAGTGGTGCAAACATCATGGAGTATTCACAGGATACAAACTTGTGCATGATCACTCTCTCGAAAAACTTACTATCGGTAGTTGTTACTGGTGCTAGGGTTCTCAATGTTCCTTTAATAGTGGAATTTGTTGTTTCATTTGGGACCTTGGTGATAAGGCACCTGAAGCCTCTCTTGGTGGTTGGCTCTCAAAACCGAGTGGAGTTGAAGCGCTCTTTTGCCCTATGGTGAGCGGAAATTTGACAGTTTTGGAAATGCTCTGAAGGTTGTTGGTAAGGTTTCTTATTGGTTCCCCTACTTGTACTTAGTTCCTTCTGGCCCTTTCTGTGGTGGTGTGTTTCAATTGTGGTTTATATATTTGTTTACTAGTGAATTCTATTTGGCATGTGCGTAACAAGTCAAGACAATTTTGGCTCTGGGTTTCTGGTGGCTAGAGTTTCTTTGTGGTTTGCAGAATTGCAAGGGTCCACTCTAGAGCACTTATTAAGCGGGGGCATTTTACCTGGCTTAAGGTGGTGCTGGTGTATTTTGGTGTGACTGACGATACCATCCTTCAACTAGGGCTTCAAGAGATAGAGCCTAGGAGAAAAATCATCGAGTATAATCAGTGTCTTAGCCCTAGTGTTTGGGTTGTTATGTCACAGTAGAGAGGCCAGGCTTGGAGGGTGATGGAGCCCCATGGCCCACCAAGGGGAAGAGACGATCAAGCAAGTGGGGATGAAGTTATGGGGATCGCCCGAGTAGAGCTAGGTGAATACTTCGAGCATGTCTCAGTCCAACCCCCAGGCCATGTTGTTTAGCCATTTTCTTTTTGGACTCCTTGACATGCAAATTCATCTTACCTTCACCACACTTGAGGACATGCATCGACAACACCATGACAACAGGAATGAAGTGATTGCATTTCTTAATGATATGCAACAAAATCAGTGGGACATTCTTGATGATCTAACTTCCCTGCTAAGAGGCCAGAGGTGAACCAATAACAATTTAGATGATTTGGAGGCACGTTTGACCCATGTTGAGTTTCATGCCCATCAAGATTTTGATCATCATGGTCGTAGTATTAGTAATGCACCAAATGTACCTATATTTTTGTGAATTTGGTTGGTTGTCTCTTCATTTCGTGTGTTTTCTGGGCTATCTAGCTGGTTAGTTTATGGTCTTTATCTAAGGCATGGCATATTTTCCTTAAATTTTGCATTCTTATCCTTGCCAACAAATCTGGTTGGATTGAAGCTTGGAGAGCAAATGTTTTTCTGAATATCAAATGTAATATTTTGCAAAATTAATAGAAATTTTTTTACTCACAAAAGAAAGAGTAGTTATTCATTATTTAGTTTATGATATAAATTTAAAATTAGTTGTGTTGTGTCAAAATATTTATAAATAATTTAATAAAAATTTTGTATTTTATTAGAGATTCCCTTGGTTACTCATTCTTTATTTTATATTATAAATTGTTTATTTTATATTATAAATTTGAAATAAGCATATTGATTTTGGATTAATAGAATCATTATTTTATTATATAAATTAGAAATATTTTATAATTTTAATAATTATTATTTTGATTTTAAAATATAGAAAAAAAAAATAGCAGTAAAATATTTATAATAATATTTTTTCATTAATTGAGATTTATAAGAAACTTAATATTTGAAGCTAGTTTTCAACTTAGAAAAATAAATGGGGTTTAAATGTTAACATGGTCATATGTCATATGGGGTTTCAAAAAGAACAACATTAGTCATATGCGTGCAAACATTCTGCTAATTACTATACATAATTCTACAATATTCCTGTAATGTGGAAATGGTACAAAAAATTATGCCATTCTAGCATTAGTGTGCCTCAACTAAGAATCATTGTTCTTATAGTACAACATTGTATATTGTCCCAATATACAATTTCTAGTTGTACTCTTGCAAATAATTTCCTTACAATCTTACTTACTACTTTTGTTGTATACAATTCCTACATGCAATTAACAGTTAAAATTAGAGAAATTTTGAAGAAAAAATCGGCCCGAAAACAAAAATGTAAAACCAAAAAAAAATTATAACAACCAATAGGGTTCAATATGATGATGTCAACCAAGGGGAAGATTAGCATTTTTTGGAGTCAAAAAGTAAAAATATTAAAAAAGGAAACTATTTTTTCAACTTGTATTTCAAACTTATATTCTTATAGGTTTACCCAAATTTCAAGTAGGACCACATGTTGGATGCATAATCTAATTCCTCATCTAAAGAGTAACCATATTTCATAATTTTGGACCCTGCTATGTAAAAAATGAGAAATAAATGAGAAACGTGACTGCAATCACGTCTTTTCATTAATTTTTCATTTTTCTAAGCACTTGTTTGATGCATAATTTAATTCCTCATCCAAAGAGTGCCCATGTTCTATGCTTTTGATGGACACTACTACATGAAAAATTAGAAATAAATGAAAAACGTGATTGCAATCATGTTTTCCATGCATTTCTCATTTTTCGTGTAGCAGGGTCCATTAAAAATATGTAGCATGAGTACTCCTTCAATGAGCAATTAAATTCTACATCGAACGAGTGCTCCCACTTAAAATTTATGTAAAACCGTAGTGAGATAGGTTGAAAATACAAGTTGAAAAAAAGTAGTTTTTTTTTTTCTTTTTTTCCCCTCTAAAATTTGATGATGTAATATAATCTTATTTTATTATTTCCACTAAAATTTTGAAATATTCCTAGGAGACCCATTTTACACTCCAAAATTTCTCTAATGCCTGATCAATTGACATAATTGTTGTAGAGGTTTTCCTATCTTTTGATTTCCAAAACATTTGCAGTCTGTTAAAATAATTTTGAGCTTCTTCTTGCTCTAATTCTTTGCATTTCTATTCAAGTTCAAGCATTTTCCTCTCTAAATCTATACTAAGTTGACTATTTTCTTTATGGGAGTGATTAATCATAGCTTGAGCTTCTAGTAAACCTTTAATCAAATTTGTGTCTGAGGTTTTACTGAACCTATTATGACCTATGGTATAACCTTTCCCCAACCTATCAATAATTCTTTCATACACCTGCATGGTCTTGTAACAACTTGCACAAAAAACATGTCATGACATGTCAAAGGTTTGTCTTAACTTATGACATACCCATTACCATCTTGCGATAACACTTGTTATAATCTTGTATAACGATTTGTAACACCTATTACAAAATGTATTGTAGTCTTGCTACAACCTATGACCAATTTACCATGGATATTAATTGGCACATGTGCTGGTATATTTACTTACTAGCCAAAAATGATTTTTATACCCATTAAATCAATAATCTACCCATAATATTGTATTATTACATATTTTAAGACATAATCATATATCTTTACTATGCAAGAATAGAGTATGCAATAAAATTTCTACTTGCCTTTCAAGAGTCAATGGAATGATGACTCCACGACTATTTGAGCCCTAAACCTGATCCACCAAGCTCCCAAAACTGCTTAGTAGATTATATAAATAGGAAACGTCCAATTTAGCACGGGTAACTGAATGACTTGGCCTCAGTCAGTTATAGATTCCATTCACAGGGTTCACTGACTAATTAGTGAGTTATAAAGTCCAAACTGAGGACTCATTGACTCTCATCAAATGAAGTTCATGCTAGAACTCCATAGTTACCATAGCTATAAACCAAAGTCCCAAGCTCTCAACCACCTAGGCTCTCAACTAAGATGCATCAAATCAAGTATGATTATTTGAATAATTACACTTCTATTACTTTTAAAGTTCAAACCCATAACTCACTGCCTAATCCACTACTAAGTACTTCACTTAATTGTGGCGCTCTGGGTCTTATTCCCCTAACATATTACCCACATGACTCAACAAATAAACCATCACATTATTTTCATGTCAATACCAAGAATAGTGCATCCTTATAATAATTTTGATTCATAAATAAATAACATATATACTAATACAATAGGTCGAAACCAACAATTATCCGTAAGGGATGATATGCAACTAACTTCATGGGTATCTATTTTCCCATTACTAAATGCATATTTAGTATTCTTCAGTGGCCAGGGTACCAAGCCATAATAGCCTCCAACTACTCCTTTTCCCAGGCCCTCCAGATAGGCCTCTAGGTACCGTTCAAGCCCTTAAATAATTACCTTTGCATTCCAACATATTTATCATGTTGTCAAGTTTTACTTGCTCTTCCAGGCTAAGACATCCCCTTCTTTGACTAATAGTCTCTTGGGTGATCCACCTTGCTAGGTACTTCATGATCATAGACCCACAAGGCCTATGTTGTGTACGATTGTTTCTTTGATAGTTACATAATCAACATCACAACAACCTTGATTAGATTCCCATATTAACTATTTCACATATATTGTAGTAATTTGTTGTTAAACAACGTGCAAAAAGCATGCACATGCTTACTAATTTACATAAAAATATTATATATATATATATATATATATATATATATATAAAATAGCCATGTGGGACCTTGTCATGCATGGCTCTGACCACGCACTCACCATTTTCAAATCATCATACTTTAAATAAAAATAATGTGTGGGCCTACCCTTCGCCATATTGTTAATTGTTTCAATACATGCATTGAAATAAGTACTTTTAAAATAGGATGGACCCACCACAACCCCTCCACAAGCATCATACCCTACCACATACTCCATGTGACCATAGGTTAACTCTTACAACTATATATATATATATATATATATATATATATATATATATATATATATATATATATAACATAACCCATATAGCATACCAATATAACGCACAATTACATATATGTTCCCATATATTATATTATAAATATATATTTAATTAATACTTATGGCATATAAACATATTATACATATTATATGGTATTCCAACATTATATATCTATAATATGATAAATGAATCAATTGGCCCATTATTATTTGTGTAACTTGTAGGATATAATGCAATTGATTTGCATTGACCCTTTAATTAATTGCTAGTTGACCAAAAATTAAAGAGACAATTTATAAAGTGAACATTAGAAAGAAAAAACAATTTATTTTAAAAATTTTTGAATTATATTTATTTACATTCTCATTAGTTGAGATCCCTTGAGTCTTATTTCACAATGATGTTCAATGTATGATGAGTAGGGTAGACCGCCACCGAATCATCTATTTGCAAGGAAATAAAGATAATGTAATGTACGATTATGAGCATAATATTCACTGCGACATTTACTATCGAACAGTTCAATAAATAAACTTGTGTTAGCCTACATACCTTGAATGTTCAGTTGGACGTCTTATTCCAAGTTCACACCATATATATGTGTACGAATTTCTACCTGGAAGACGTTGTTCCTATATTAAAAGTCAGAGGCGACTATGGTCAGCCTATTTGGAATTAGCTTTACTCTAAATGATTGACTATTGACTATGTTATGGTGTCACAGTCGTTTGACTAGTTTCAAACATTGTATCAAGCTGGTCCACATGGTCAAAACTTCTTTATGTTCACTAATGTGTTGTTTTCCGTCTATGGTTGGTCTTCCTGTTGTACAAGACGTTTACTCCAATTCGGCACTGACCTATGATTAGTGACAAAGATGCAATGTGCCATGTGGTAGGATAGAATTGTAGGAATATTGTTCATGCTTCATGTGGTAGTGGTTCAGTGGCCTAGGTGGCATTAGTCAGCTGAAGGGCTAGTGAGAGTTGGGACTATCGAAGAGGACCCTCAATTTCATTATTTCTATGACTAGTACAAATGGGGCCAAAATATGATGACTATTAGTTGGATACGCAAATTATTGGAATCGGATATTCGACACATAGGTGCTCATGAAATCGTTGCTGGAATTATGTCGAGTAGTCGACATTTTATTAACCATCGGATATTCAACAACATAGATGTTGATTATCCGACACATAAAAAGGCCAATGTGGTCATTAAAAAACTAACATTTAGAAGTTTGTTTTGTGATCCTAAAAATCATCGGATATGTGACAAACCGAACGTCAAATATCCAAAAGGTTTTGTGCCAGTCCACAATTAGATATTCGACACATAGGTCATTTTGTCCGAAGGCAAACAACAACATTTAGGCATCATGTTATCGACGATATAGCTAAATTTTGCAACAAGAATGTTATCGCATCGACACTCGTAGGTTAGTGGTGAGGCATTGGATATGCAACAGATGAGAGTTCTATCTGATAGGAGTGCTAAATTATCGGTGCTTCTATCCGTCGATTCGGGAATCGATTATCCGATGAGTACTTTGACCTATAGCCATTGAATATTCGATGATTGGCCTTTTTCGTCCAATACTCAATGGTGGTCTGCATTTTAAAAAAGAATATAATATAGTCTTGCCATTGATTATTTATACAAAAAGCCTATATGTTATTCACTTTAAATATTTTGGTTCATGCACATGGGCTAGGATTCCCTATAATAGGAGGAAGTCCATCGATCCTCAAAGGATGAAGTGCATATTCATGGGATATCTAGATGGATTTAAGATATACAAACTATTAGACTCTTCAAGAAATACTTTTTTCATCCATAGAAGTGGTATATTTGAAGAAGGTCCTTATAATAACTTCCATTGTATCCTAATTCATCCTCACCACCCCTACTTTTGATGAATATTAACGATATTTCATCATAGAATAATTTGATCAAATTTTGGATCGTAATACTTCAAAATAGTAGAACAAATTGTAGATATATAGCCAAGGCCTTAAAGGGTATAACAAACAATTTCGGTAGTTGGTGATCTAGCAAATCATCCTACCAATCCATAGAGACTCAAGTTGTAGTTTGTGGAGCCCCTGTAAGATATGCCCATCATGGATATTTAACGTGATATCAATTGATATTTTATTTTTGGATCAAAACTTCAAACCTATGCAGAGGTTTAGGGGAACCCCTCTTGTGAAGCAACTATGAGAGAGTAGTACAACTACTTAATGGAGATCAACACTTGGGAATTGGCACCTCTTCCTAAAGAAAGGTCTGACATGACTAATATGGGATTTCTTTTCATTTTTTCTTTGTTTGTATATCATCCAAGGTGATTATAGGATCAATTTGATTCATTCCATAAATGCTAGTGACATTTTTGACACATTTTAGATGATTAGTTGCAAGGAGGTTCCCACTTCTTTCATTTTGAGAGTTAATCTAGATGATGGAAATGCTACAACATTAGTGTACCCTATTATATATAAATAGTTGATTAGGAGTATTTATACCTTACACATTTTATCATAATAATATCCTATGTAGTTGGAGCACTTTCTGGATACCTGCATGAGCAATATGAGCTAATCTAGGAAGATGCTAAGACGATTCTTAGACATGTGACTACAACTTATGGTTTACACTATGCAGTAGGGTCTTCCTTACATATTTTTGGCTACGTAGTTTCATGTTAGGATAGCTATATAACATATTGAAAATCCACATTAAGATATGTTTTCTAACTTGGTTTCAATCCCATGTATTGGTCAAGCAAGAAGCATACAACTACTACTCTTTCATTAGTAGAGGAACAATATAGGGGTATAATGAACATTTTTATTCAATCCATTGCTTCTAAGAAATTTTGATAAATATTTGTGTACAAGTTCAACTTCCTATAGTGATATGATGCGTTAACCAAAATACACTCAATTTTTATAGAGACTGGGTTTAGAGACAACTAGCCAAGCACATTAAGGTTGGCATGCACTACATTAGAGAGAACATGAATAATTGAGTAATTGATATGAAGTATTTCCACTCTTGGGTATTATATAGACATCTTCACCAATATTTACATGCAAAAAAGACTCACGTCTATGTGGGAACTCTTCCGAGTGAAGAACATAGGCTCTTAAAAGTTGAACTTTTTGATAAAAGCACTCTTATTTTGAGTTAGGGGGTTATTCCCACTAGATTTTTCCTCCTTAACTAACATTATATTTTATTTATGTTGTATATTATTACCTAATATGGTTGAAAATCTCCAGGACTCATTAACTAGGATACTCCTGATTTGTGCTTAACGGGGTTTTTGTTATCATTTTAACTATCATCAAGGTCATCAAATTATGTCTGCAATTGAAAATATTTTGGTCTTCTATTACAAGGTATATCTATAGCTGTGAAGAAGCTTAATATGGTTATATTTTCTATAGTTTGGTTCTCCTCAAGGGTTCATTGATATAATGACTTGGATTGCTTATATATTTGATTGTGTTGGTGCTCTTGCCGAGAATTGGAGACAGATTCACTCTCCCTTTTGTGATCACTTCTGAAGTTGACCGAGTACATTTTCTAGGAAGTTAGTTGGTTATTACAGTACTGACTTCAACCTTCCTTGAGAATTACTTCAGGAATTCAATTCAGCTCTCTTATTAAAATTATTCTTGGTGGACAAAAGTGACATCTTGGCTAACAAATATGAAGTCAGCCTGAAGAGGCTTAGTCAAGCCCTTTGAAGAATATATGAAGAGGAAGAATTCAACGTCCTAAAAGATTATACCACAAAGAATGAAATATCATAGTATATATATACTATAATATCATTTTGAGATGGTCACAAACCGTAGAGAGTGAAGCTTAGAAATTGATCTACATAGTGGAAGCCTCAAATTTTAAGTGTGAACCATAATGTAAATGTGAACTATGACTAATCATAGATAAACACTACGTCAATAATCGAAATTAGAGAATAAAAACATTAGTAAAACTCTGAGTTGATAAAAAGGTCCCTACTTTAATAAAACTTAGAGTTGATCAAGAGGTCCCTAGGAGCTTGTATTTTATGATTGATTCAATAGGGATCATACAAATCTAGAAATGACTTCACATAGATAAGTTGATTCATTCAAGTGAAATCTTTAGAAGTCTTGGACATAGAATGATCATTAATGTTTGAATACCATGTTAAATGAAACACATAAAGGTACCTTATATTTAATTATTAAGGTATTTTACTATTGTCATGGGAATCTTTCGCTAACTGGTGATCTTATACGCTTTTCCTCTCTATATCCTATGAGAATCAAGGGACTAAATAATGACCTCATTTTTTGTAAACTATAATAGGTTATATATCTAAATATATCCATAGTTTTTCCCCTGCAACCCCCTTAGGAGCATGTGCTTATTCTAGATACCTATTTTGAGATCGTTGCTTCACATTTCATTCATGGTACCCCAAGGGTGGTTCTGGTCAATCCAATAAGAATTAATTCATTAAAAGGAATTCCACATGATAACATTCTAAACATATGTGGTCTTCAATCTAAATCTCTATATTTCCTTACAACTTTCCAAGCTTTGTTTCATCTTTAAGTTCATTCTGTATTTTTTCTATAGCATTGATTACAAGATTAATAAATACATGTTTTGTAACCTCTCCATGAGTAAGCAA
This sequence comes from Pinus tabuliformis, assembly GCA_031772625.1. Lineage (NCBI taxonomy): Eukaryota > Viridiplantae > Streptophyta > Pinopsida > Pinales > Pinaceae > Pinus > Pinus tabuliformis. The sequence continues at coordinate 347,241,816 of CM062812.1, forward strand.
TGTCATCAAATGTCTTGAAAGGGATGTTGTGCTCGACTTATATCTCATTCCACAAATTTCCATGGATTTGATACTTGGGTAACAAACTTAATTTTCATATCTTTCAAAATTTATCATCAACTCTAAAAAATGGTTCACTTTACATTGAAAAGACAACACTAAATGAGTAAGGGGCATGACTCTAAAATCTAAATGCTTAAATATTTGCCTTAAAATACATTTTTTGGGCATTGTCAAGCCAAAATTTTGTTGAGTCAAAGTCAAAGGCATTTTTGTAAGAGACTCTTCTTGGGCTCCTTAAGGTTAAGAAATGAAAATGCTTTTGTGTCTAAATATATCCTCCACCAAATCAATTCCTTATCCCAAAAGGATTACCATTAATCCTTCAAAGTTGGCCTTCGAACAGAAGATAATCAAGGCGGATTCAAGTCAAATTGTTCATGTCATCTCAAATGCAAAGTGACAAATATGTATAAATAGCCTACTATTTCACAATTTGGAGAGAAGTGAAGAATTCATTCAAGAAGTAAGAGAAACTATTATATGACTGAGAAATGGAGAGGAATCCAAGAATATTATAAGACCATTATATAGAGGAAGTCAAAAATGTGAATTGGAGAAATAATCAAAGGTAGGTGGAAGTTCCTTGTTACATACATGATTATAGAAAGGGCTGAGACTATTGTAGAAGGAAGTCGAGATTTTTGAAGCAGGAAGGCTGAGATTTCTAAAGTAGGAGGACCAAGACTATTGTAGAAGGAGGGTCAAAATATTGAAGTTGAAACAGAAGGAGCCAAGAACCATGATTCCAAAGACAATTGTAGGTGTAACTAGGTTGGTGATTAGAGTAAGTATATTTCTTTAATCAAAGGGTCAAGTGTGTCTCAACCTAATTTAATCTACTAGAGAAAGAGTTGACAATTTCTACTTCATAATGGTTTTTCCCTAGTTGTGCACCTACATCTTATGTTCCTGTCTTTGTGATGTTCATGTTCGAATTTATTTGATGAAAGGAACACTAACATAATCAACATATAACTTCAAAAGTAAATGTAAATATAAGAAAATCAAATTGAAGAATCTAACTCACATAATGCCTTAGATTTATTAAAGAAGGAGAGGTATTGGACCTCATTTGAGTCACACATGTAATTCGGTCTCTTCAAGAAGTCATAGGCAATTTAAGAGCTAGAAAGAGGTGAATGATAGTGAGGAAAGAAAGAAGGTCTATTTGATTGGCTTGTGCATTAATTCTTTGTTTGGAAAGCTCACATGTATGAGAAGAAAGTTATCTTTGTTTAGATTTTGATCTTTGGAAGAGAAATAAGCCAAGTTATTGAGAGAAGCATTGTTTTTTGGGTGGCTGGCTTATCACTTGATGAGTTGTCTTAATCATTGGTCTTGGAAGTATTCCCTGAATTTCTATAAGAAGAGAATTTTTTGGGTATTCTCCCTATGAAAGGGTTTCCCCTAGCCTAGAGCTTATTTATGTTGTTATTGTTTGCATTGTGATCTTCTTTATTGGCATTGTCTTGATAAAGAACTCAAAATAATAATGATGATGATGAACTAACATTATATCACAAGAATTGTCAATACAATAAGAGAAAAACTTATTAAAGAAACCCTAATTCTATTTGCACTAGTTTTTCTCAACATATATGGTCTTGGAAGATTTTCAATGTAGAAATAAAAGAAATACTTGAAATCAAATGCAACCCAGAACTAAAGTTGGGCAGTACTTCGATGATTTTTTTTGCCTATATGACTCCAACCGTAGCTATCCTTTCAAATCCAAATATGTGAATGATAGTACATACAAAAAAAGGAAGGAGGAGATGTCAGATGAGATAAATAATTAATAAAATAGAATAAAAAAATACTAGTGCTTTATGCTTAATTAATGGAGTAAGAGTTTCTCCTACTACCCTTCATGAAAAATGACAATTTATGGTCTTTCACTCAAAAACAAACACAATTGTCAAAGTGTTGTGACCACAACCACCACCCTATCAAAACCTACCTTGGTAGCAATTTTGAATGGGTCCACTAAAGCTAATCTTTAACCTCTCCGAGTGATCTGTTTTATCCTAGAGACTTTAACTCGTTGCCGAGTCAAATCTTCAATTCCTAATGGTTGAACCCCCCTCTTTGAATATCTACCACATGGTTCATCTCTAGCCCTTCCTAACCCTCCATTCATTTCCTCCATCTGAACCTTTCTAACCCTCAAAAGCCTTCTATCGCACCTTATTCTCATTATAACCCTTTACAATGGAAACTCTTCACAAATATGCATAAATGACCCCTTTTTGGCCTATTGCAATCAACATTGTGAATTGCTCTCTTTTGGAACTGACGGCATTATCAACCCAAATTTATATATTTCGGGTCTGGAGCCATATTGCACATCGCTATCAGTGGGTCCGAGGCTTATATAAAAGGCGCACCACTATACTCCAGACCCGATGGCATTATTAACCATATTTCATATATATTGGGTCCGGAGTTATATCGCATATCGCTATCGGCTAGGTCCAGCACTTATATATATAGTGCGCCACTGTTTACTGGACCCGATGGCTTTATTAACTGCAATATATATATTATCGGGTCCGAAAGCCCCATCGCATATCGCAATCGGCAACGTCCGGGGCCTATATATAAGGCACATCGCCATCACCCATACCCACCGATGACTATAGATCCGGGCATATAATATTTCAAGTCTGGCTCTATGACCGAACGTGGGTTTTCCCGTATATTCTTGTGTTTTTTGAAAAACATTGAAGTCGGGGTTTTTCAAAGGGAAGGCTTACATTGCGGACTCGCTAGGACTATTAATGGCAATATATATATATATATATATATATATATATATATATATATATATATATATATATATATATATATATATATATATATATATATATATATATATATATATATATATATATATATATGTATATGTATGTATGTATGTATGTATGTATGTATGTATGTATGTATGTATGTATGTATGTATGTATGTATGTATGTATGTATGTATATCGAGTCTGGAGCTATATTGCATATCCCAATCGGCGGAACCCAAGAGCTTTATATAAGGTGCGCTGCGATATTCCAGACCTGCTGATAATTATCAATTCGGGTGCATAAATTTTGAAGCCCGGCTGTACGGCCAGGCCACAAGTTTTCCCATGTATTCCTTTGTATTTTTGATAAAACGTTCCGGACCCGATTTTCAAAGGAGAGTGTTATACCGCGGACCCGCCGATGATTATATGCTCTGGTATATAATTTTTGAAGTCCGGTTGTACGGCTCGGCTACAAGTTTTCACGTATATTCCTGTGTATTCGATAAAACAATGTGGTCGCAATTTTTAATGGAAAAACCCATATGGCGGACTCGATAGGGTACAGGTTCCCATCTATAATGTTTCAAGTCCGGCTGTACGGCCCGGCCATGGGGTTTTCTAAGTTTTGCTGTGTCAAGTCCCTCCACCATTGATTTATCCTCGTGGATCCAACGGTCCACACGGATTTCAGGTGAATGAGTTGCTCGAGGAATACCCGCCCAGAAAGCAGTATCCTCTTTCCTCCTAGCTGCTATGTGTCACTTGAAGAGTGGAATCAAGGGCCTTCCTCGCAATACCAGTTACCACTCATACCCTTTTCGAAATACCATCTGGTCTGGTGTTATGCAATGATTTTCAGTGTAAATTGGATTTTTGCTTGCGGGACTTAATCAATGCATGGGTTAAAACCAAGGGGCGATTCTTTCACAATTTCTCCTTTTGATGTTATAAGCACTTCATGAAGGAAAGATTTGTGTTTTTTAAAGAATTTTATTATAATTATATAAGTATGACTGATGTTGGTTATCTCTATAGGCGAGGACCAAGAGAAGGCAAGCGAGGTCGAAGAATGGATGCATAAGCTTCAAGTATGACTCCAGATAAAAGATGCATGAGCGAATATGAAGAGTCACCTATGCAGATATGTTTTATTTAAAGATTTGGCTTCAGTTGTTGGCAGTCATCTTTAGAGGTCTTTCCTGTGTATTTCGAAGGTGAAATTTCCCCAGGTTTCATCATGAAGAGATGACACATAGTCATCCTCTTCTAATTAACACCTATTCATTTCCCAAGGAAATGAAGCACTCCAGTGACAGGAAATGCCTTCTACGTGTTAGAAGTGACACTGATGGCTCTAAATCTGTGTATTCTAATTGGTATATTGAAAAGAACAGGGGAATATGAAAGGTCATGGGGCTTGAGGCATAAATATTACCTCCAGATAGGAGAGAAGGGCTTTTTCTATTTGGAGAAAACAACTTTCATTTATTTTGAATAAAGAGGACTGTTTGGTTCAAGAAGGAGCTTGTTGTTTCAAATTTGTTTCCCTTTTCTCTGATATGTTTAGAATCAATGTGTTGTTTCTGGTATAAAGACAAATGTGATTTTCTTTATGCATATTGGTAACTAGCAATTCATGTTTATTCCAGGTTATTTGAATGTAATTCAATAGCATTGATAATTCATGAAAGGTTGTTGATTCCAGACTTTGTTAAACGTCAGTTGCAGGTGTTATTTGTATGGAAAGGAATGTATATTCCTGTATAAGTAATTGGATTGAGATTAGGATTTAATATAGCCTTGTTCTTATGTGGACCAGCAATTGATTCATTTGGACATGGGATTTATATATGTTGTTTATCCTCCTTTTGTTTTGCTCCTGCAGGATAGATTAGGATAGTTAGGACATAGACTAGAGTAGTTAGAAGAAGTGTAGATAGGATTCAATACATAGTGGTTAGCTGTTTTATTTTGTTGATTTAATAGAAGCCTTCTTCCCAGAAGCAATCTTTCAATGCATTTAACAGTTTACGGGGTCCCTTAAAACTCGTTGGAACTAGCTATTCCAAACGAAAGCAGGTCTAATTTGGGTCTGCGATCAGGTTAGTTCTCCTTGTTGGTATAGCAAAAATTTGCCATGTCAACAAATTGGCACTAGAAGGAGGGCATGAACCACCGTCCACAACTTTTTATGATTTCATCTATAAATGTCACGCATGCAATCGAAAAGATTAATTCATGGATCTTGAAGGTCGAAAATACCCTTCCTCCATTTTGAAAATCCTCATTTCGAAGAAGAGACACTATGGAAGTATCCTGTCACTCAGGAACATCCAGTCAGAATACTTACTCGGGATTACACTCGTTCCCTTTCTCAACTCCCCATCTTTCACTCTTTACCTCCGATAACTAAAAGAAAGCCAAGGATATATTCCATAAACGAAGAGGCATCTGCAACCCCGTCTCTTGAAGATATTGTGCTTGAATCCTTGCAAAGTATTGACACTCCCTGGAAAGAAATTCCTAAAGATCCACTCGCTGAAGGTGTTCCCTGGCCCGACTTGGGAAGTATTAATAAAGAAAGCCTTGAAGAAACCTTCAACCAGAACATCCCTATCCATGATATGTCTAACATTCCTCTCCCAGGTGGGAACCAGCTTCAATCGGGTGGGAACCAACTCCCACCTCCTCCAGGAGCACTTCCTCCCTGGTTTGCTCAAGATGCGTAGCGATACCTAGGAAGCAGCATCCCTTACCCAAGAATGCAGAAAGAGTACTCCCTAAATTCGACCCTGAGAAGGGAGACACCACTGCTAACCATATTCACTCTTTCTTCTTGGTCATGCGCATGTTGGGGGTAGCCGATGAAGATATAGTATGTCACCTATTCCCTTTTACCCTGATTGGTGCAGCTTCCACATGGTACTTTAGCTTGAGAACGGGATCAATCACCTCGTGGGCTACCTTTCAATAGGCCTTTTTAGCCAAGTATGGCGATGACAAAACTCATGCGGCCTTAGTTCTAGAACTATCCTGTTTGAAAATGGAAACCAAAGAAAAGGTCAAGGATTTTAACATCTGGTTCAACACCTTGTTCAATAGAATCCTGGCCAACGCTAGACCTACTGAGGAGGTGCTCATGGAATTCTACATCACTACTCTCCCTATCCCTACTGCGATGTGGGTCAAAAGGAGTAACGCACGAACCTTATAGGGTGCTATCGATGAAGCAGTAAAAGTCAAGAATGAAATGCTCAGTCTCACAGCATGCCATCATACAACTGAAGAAAAGAAAGCCTCTCAAGCATCCAAGAAGAATAATGGGAGTGATAACAAAGGGACTGAAACCAAATAAAAGGATACCACAGATGTGGAAGGTTTGCATCGGATCATTAACAAACTAACGAACACAATCATCGATATGAAAAGGAATTCTGAAGAGAGTACAAGGAGGAGTGGAGGAGAGTATAACAACATAAAACCTTTCAAACCTTTCTATCGTAAGAAGACAGAAGGTAGTCAAGGTCCACTTGCACTACCTGCTCCACCCAATGAAGGGAATTTAAATACAGAAGAGCTGGCTCTTATTGGATCACTCCTTAACCAAGAAGAACCTATAGTGGAGCTAGAGCCAGAACAAGAAAATGAGGAAGAATACCAAGTAGAAGAGCCCTTGGAAGAAGAATCTCAAATCAACACACTGTGGGATTTCTATGCAAATGAGAACGATGATGACCAAGTAGACAGTATGGCAGAGATCCACACTAATGAAATCCACAGATGAAGCAAGGGGCCACTTGCGGGTGTGATGAAGCCTGTAGATCAGACCAAGAAAGATGTTCGCCCTGTGAAGGTACCCGCTCCCAAAGTTCCTGTTGAGAAGGGTAGACCTAGTGGTTAGTCCAAGAATACCCCAGTTGCAAACCATCCAGAGAGTGAAAATGCATCTCCCACTCCAACAAAGGTGACTCAAAATGGTAAACTCCCACCTAAGAATGGAAAAATTGGGATGTTTACTCTGCACTATCATGTTTATAACATTGATTACAATATTGTGGATGATCTTAAGAAATCAAGGGCTAATATCACATACTTTGATTTGCTAAAATTAACGCAGAAAAGAGATTTTCTCTTGAAATCTATGAATGCGAGGAACTGCAAAACTCCCACCATTCCGAGCAGCCAAACCCAAAAGTTGGTCTCCAGACTTGTTAGTACTCGCAGTACAACCCAAAAGGTAGCAACCATGGAAGCCACCCTATCAAAAATGAATCGAAACCCCCAAGATGTCAGTGCAGCCATGATAGGAAGGAAATCAAAATCAATGACTCCCCCTTTCCTAATCACATTTGAAATCTTCAACATGAACGTACACAATTGCTTAGTAAACTCAGGTGCCTCGTCCACTGTGATGCCTTACGTTGTTGCTAAAATACTTCATGCAATACCTGAGAAAACTGGAACTCGAATCATTCAATTAGATAGGAAAAATATGAAAGTAATTGGGGAATTGAAAGATGTATTGATCAGAATGACTCCTAAACCACAATACACACAAGTCATTGATATAGTGGTAGTCGATATACCCGAGGCTTATGGAATGTTGCTTAGTAGGGATTGGTCAGCAAAAATCAATGGATATTTCTCAACTGATTGGTCCCATCTCTTGCTGCCTCAGAAGGGGAAGGGTGATATGCTGAGAGTTGATCGTGAAAGATACATGAAGTATGTAGTGACAGAGCTAAACGGTCCCAACGAACCTGTAATGTTTACCAACTCTATTCTTTGGAATTATAGTTTCAATGTTGTGCCACAAAAACCTATTTTGGAGAATTCCATGTAGAAACAACTGAAGAAACCGCAATAAACACACAGTTCGAATCTCTCCCCTATAATCCAACTGATGAACCACCTTGTAATATAGTAGATGATAGAACTAGTTTCGTAAGAAGAAATTCAATTAATGTAACACTAGAATCTATATTTTGGACACTCTATTTTGATGGCTCTAACTGCCTTGAAGGTGTAGGTGTTGGGATCATTCTCATTGATCCACAAGGGAACCAACATCTGATGGCCAACTGGTTGGAATTCACGTGCACCAACAACATGGCAGAGTATGAAGGCTTTCTGTAGGGCCTAAAGAAAGCCATTGATATGAAGGTGAAAAATCTAAGTTTTTTGTGACTCACAGATAATCATGGATCAGGTAAGGAAAAGGATACACTGTAATTCGCCACACATGGTAATGTACCAGCATGAGGTATGGAGCTTAATCGACAGTTTTGATTCTTTTAATATCACATACATACCTTGAGGGAAAAACCAAGATGTTGATCTGATGGCTAGTATGGCTGCTAAACGTTTGCCTGATTTTAGATTGAAGAAGAATAAATGTTATGTTGAATTGATTTTCAGACCATCCGTGCCTGATAACATCTCAAATTGGCAGGTGTTCAAAGATGACAAGCAAATCCTTGAGTTCTTGCACTGCGAGAACACATTCAAGAATTCGGTCATTAATGAAAAGGAGCATGACAATCTTATGAACGAGAGGAAGGATGAGGAAAAGGATCAATGCAATATGATTCCCAACTCAGTTGTCAAGATGGAGAACTTGTATGACCTACATGGTAAATTCAAGAAGCAAACTAATTGCAAAACACATAGCTCATCCATGAGGTACGAATCGGTCAACCTTGGAACCAAAGAAGAGCCAAAAACTGTTAATTTGGGCTTAGGGTGCTCTCCACAAGAAAAGGCTGCATTTGTCAAGCTATTTAAAGAATACAAGGACGTCTTTGCATGGACATATGGAGACCTAAAAACCTTTGATACCAGCATTATGCAGCATGTAATTCCTTTGGAAAAGGAGGCTAAGCCCTACCATCAAAAACTTCGCAAGATGCATCCAAGCCTAGAACCGTTGGTGAAGAAAGAATTGAACAAAATGTTGGATGCTAAAATCATTTTCCTCGTCAGACACACTCGCTAGGTAGCCAATCTCGTACTAGTGAGAAAGAAAAATGGAGACATCAAGTTGTGTATCGATTTCAAAAACCTGAACAAAGAATCGCAAAAGGATGACTACCCTGTCCATTCTATGGAACACATTCTTCAGTGCGTTTCTAGGTCTGAAATGTTGTCCCTATTAGATGGGTTTTCAGGATATAATCAAGTGTTGGTATCTATTGGGGATCAGCTGAAGACAACCTTCAACACTAAATGGGGCACCTACGCATATTGTAAAATTCTTTTTGGACTTATTAATGTGGGTGCCACATTCCAGAGAGCTATGGACATATCTTTCCAAGGGTTGATTAATAGATCAGTAGTGGTTTACATGGATGACATCATTGTGTATTCACATCACAGAAGGGATCATATTTATCACCTGAGATAGATTTTCGAAAGATGTCGAAGGTATGGAATATCATTAAATCCCAAGAAGAGCGTCTTCGCAGTCACAAAAGGGAAACTATTGGGTGATATCCTCTCTAACGAAGGGATTGTTATTGATCCCGAAAGAATAGAGACCATCATGAGAATAAAACCCCCTACAAATAAAAATGCCATGCAATCTTTCTTCGGGAAGATTAATTTCGCTAGAAAATTTGTCTCAGGTTTCGCGGAAATAGTGCACCCCATGAAGCTAATGATGAAGAAAGATGTTGTGTATAAGTGGAGCGATGAATCTAAGAAATCATTTTAGCGAATCAAGGAAGCCATCGCAGAAGCTCCTGCATTGGTCAACCCCAATTTCAGCAAGGAATTCTTCTTGTACACTTTTGCTTCTGATCTTTCATATGCCGCAATTTTCACTCCAAAAAATGATGATGGTAATGAAGTCCCTATTTCTTATATGAGTTCTAATATCAAAGGAGCAGAACTGAACTACCCAGAGGTGGAGAAACAAGGCTTTGTGGTTTTTAAAGCCGTAAAACACTTTTGCCCTTATTTATTAAAGGCTAGGACTAAACTAATCATTCCCCATCCTGCTATGAGAGCCCTCTTTGTGCAAAAAGAAATGGGTGAACAGAGAGGGAATTGGATCACCGCACTTCAAGAATTCGACCTCGAAATTAAGCCAACAAAGATAGTATGAGGGTAGGGGTTGTGCAGGCTAGCATTAGAAGCCTTGGTGGATAGAGAAGGGGCATCCGAAGAACCAAAAGCATCATGCAAAATGAACAAGTAGAATGCAGGGAGGAGCCCCTATGGATTAATGAAGCACTGATATATGAACGCTAAGCGTCAGAAGCCCTTTTGGATCCTGAGTCGTGCTATTACGACATACACTTCTATCTCACACAGGGATCATGTCCTGAACACATGGATGCATCACAGAGGAGAGCGCTCAGATTGAAATCTAATCAGTATCACTTGGCCAATGACATATTATACAGAAAAAATTATGATGGAATTTGGTTGAGGTGTTTGGAAAAGGATTATGCCAACCATGTATTGAAAGAAATGCACGATGGCCTAGCAGGTGGTCACTACGGCGGGGAGACCACTGCTCACAAAATATTAAGAGCTGGATATTATTGGCCCACAGTGTTCAGAGACTCACATGACTATGCTCATAAATGCAAAGTGTGTCAAACCGCTGCAGGATGAGAAAGAAAGCCAGTTGTTCCCCTCAGGCCCGTTATGATTTATCACCCATTCTAGCAATGGGGCCTAGATATCATAGGCGAGATCACTCCAAACTCCTCACAACAGCGTAAGTATATACTCACAGCGAACAACTACTTCAACAGATGGACCAAAGCCATCCCATTTCAGAAGGTAAACCAAAATGAGTAATATCATTTATTGAGAAATTCATTATCAACAGGTATGGCATCCCTGATGCTCTCATATTTGATAATTATTCTTACTTTTCATCACTGAAATTGATTGAATTTGCTAAATCAATTCACATCAGGTATGCATCAAACTATTACCTCCAGGGAAATGGAGTTGCAGAGTCCTCAAATAAGAACCTCATACGCATAATCCATAAATTTGTCGTTGGCAACCAGAGGAACTGGAACAATGCTCTAACTAATGCCCTTTGGGCCGATAGGGTCACCCCTAAGGTGACCTTAGGAAACTCCCCATACTTCCACGTCTATGGACAGGAAGCCATCTTGCCTCCAAATGTTACCATTCCCTCTTTACAGCTCTCCCAAGCTTCAAGAGGAACCCCTTCAGCCTTACTTCAAGAGAGGATCAACCAACTGGTGAGGTTGGAGGAATTGAGAGATAAAGCCAGAATTAAATTCAGAAATGTCACATTCATACGAAACTCTCCATTCCACTGCAGGTTACATATTTAGGCGAACAACTATAGTATCATTGTTCTTAAGGTCTTATGCCAAGAAGAGAAGACATCCTCCTGATAGTTGCACTATAAAGGTGGAGAAATTCCTACAAGATTATGCTTCTGAAGCAATACCAACCAGATATTCACTCTTAGACATTATGAAGATCACAAACAATTTTGAGGAAACATTGGGGGAAGGAGGTTATGGGGTTGTGTACAAGGGAAAGCATTGGAATGGCGCTTTAATGGTTGTTAAGCTTCTTTATAGTCATAGGCACAACCAAACCCAATTCATGAATGAAATTGTCACAATTGGACGGCATCACATCAATTTGGTTCGGCTGTTGGGATATTGCTTCAAAATCCATACAAGCGCACTGGTCTATGAATACATGGTCAATGGATCTCCAGAGAAGTTTATATTTGCCAAAAGAGAGAATGGGAAAATTTTAAGGTGGGAGAAATTTTATTCAATTGCTTTGGGTGTGGCTCATGGAATTGCATATTTACACCAAGATTGTGAAAAACGCATTATACACTTCGACATCAAACCTCAAAAAATATTGCTGGACACGACTTCAACCCTAAAGTTGTTGATTTTGGTCTAGCATAACTTTGTGGGAAGGGAGAATATCATATTTCGATCACGGTGCCGAGAGGGATGCCTGGATATGTTGCGCTAGAGGTGTGGTCGAGAGATATGGATACTGTTACTGATAAATCACATGTCTATAGTTTCGGAATGCTGTTGAGAGATTGTTTGCGGCATAAAGAATATCGATGTCCAGGTGAGCCCGTCGAGTCAGTTATACTTCCCTGAGTGGGCCTTCAAGTTGATTGAGAGTGGTGAGTTTGGGATGAGATTGAGAGGAGGGGAAATAGAAGCTACAGATGAGGAGAAGGCCATGAAACTTGCAAAAGTTGGATTGTGGTGCATTCAGTACAACTCCAGAGATCGTCCTTGTATGACGAAGGTTGTCCAAATGTTACAAGGAAATGGAGAGGACAGTTCTCAATCCTCTGTTACCTTTCAATTCCTCAGCCACGCCTGAAAATCCTATGCTCTCTTCTAGGTAAATTCTTCTTTAGTTGAATTTATATCATAGCTTTCCATCTTTGATCATCTTTTGCAAACTAGTCTTCACATTGTTGTGAAATCGATCCTCTAACTCCATGCCATACTTTGTGAGAATGATTCGATGACAACTACAGGGAAAGATGGATACCCTGACTAAGTGCAGTAAGTATGCTCGCTTACTGAAAACCTGTAGAGCAAGTTATTTCAAAATTGCAAGATCAAATATGCCTGGAATAATTGCGAAGTAGTGGAAGAATAAAGTTGGTTTAGTTAAATCCATTAAATTACCCATTATATACACCCCAGACCATGCATAATGTAATGTCTACAATCCCCTGAATATAATAATCATTTTCATAATTTTTTTGTTTACAATCCCTTAATAGAATAATCATTTTTGTAATTTGTTTGTTTTTATGTTCTTTATCGGAGACTTGGCACACTATATTGTTGGAATTTGAATGTCATGTGGCCACATAAGCTGTTAGTTGCATAGATCTGTAACAAATGAATTTACGTCTATATTCCCCCAATGGGGGAGGAATAAATCCGTCGTAGGGTTGGGGTTGAGCCAAACTGTATTGTATGAGTTGTTTAAGCTCAAAACCGAAGGTCATATTTCCATCTTATATTAATTTGGAGCTCGTGTATCATTAAAGAAATAAAACTTTGATGGATTTCAAAGGTACCTGATTTCATTTTATAGAGTATCTTTTAGAAAATAGGAAAGAGAACATTGTTCACACATAACATTATTCCACATATTTTACATTAAGCTTGACTTAAGATACGTTGAATACCTCAATCACTCAATTATTTTATTGATTGAATATCCTAACCTCACGTCTAAATAGAATCTAAGAGCTCTCCTAAATCTAACAAACTCCTAAAAAAAGCAAATCACTCCATCACAAAACAAGTAGGAGTTAATTACTCCACAACGCACCCTTAATGAGTACGTTTCTTGATCTCTATCAAATAAGGTCTTCATCAAATTTCCTTAATCATTTCAAAATCTTATAGGCTACTAACTCCATCAAGTTGTCTCTTAACACTCATAAAAGTGTAGTTTTGGAGTTGAATTCCCGAGTCCCGCTTTTGAACTTTTGCATCACGGATCTCCTAAATTTAATTACTGGACAACATCCACAAGTTGTCGCATAACATCTCTAGTAGATCGCGCTCATGTCTTCAACAACTAATGAGGGGTCCTTCCCTAAATTCAGAACTCCTCAACTAACTTGACAACCATCCATGCTAAGATTTTACCTCACTTGATCCCATCTACCTCTTCTTTGCTTTCAAATTTCTTAAGGATTTTCTAAGTGAGATATGAAGCTTTAGCACACATTATCTTCCTTGCTTCCTTTGCCTCCTCGATCCATTATATTTCTCCATGCAAAGGTCACTAAGGATGGTGAGGCAAAATAAATTGACCTCTTCTCGAAGCTCACCTAGGAGGACAATATCGTGTAGGCACACAAATCACTTCAGAGATAATTCAAGATGTGAACGAACCTCTACTTTCACTCTATTTCTAGATCTATTATAATTTTGGAAATTTTGGCATGATAAGGGTTTCTCTGCAAAATGGCGTCACAAATTTCACAAGCCTGACATGATGTCACAAAGTGTTTCAAAAGCCTCGATTGTTGCTAAGAATTATACTGACTGACTCTACAGTAGTTCCAAATTTTGTTTGTGGTGAACTTGTGGTAGAATTCATTGCACGTTAATCTAGATGAAATATTGGATTTTACATAACTCCTCTTCAAAGTGAAGGTAGGCAGCGGCTCACATAAAGCATAAAATAGTGGTCTAACAATAATTACAATGCATTCCTAACAACTCACCATAATTTTCTTAGTGGGCATTTGAACTTCTAACCTTTCTTCTCGGTGCCCACGATCTCTATTCTATTTCAATCTTGGCTACTTCTTCTTTTACATTCTCATCACTTGCAGGAACAAAAAGTACCTCTAAGATGCATTTTACCATTTCTTTTTATGGTTTTGGCTCCCCCTTCCACCAAATATAGCTGTCTAGCAATGGTAGAGATTCTTTAATGGCCACAAATGGAGAAAGCTTCTCTAGAAACTACTTGATTTGCGAAGAAATAAGAGCAGTTCCATACATATCTCCAACCTCCTTTAATATTTGCACTCTCGGAGTTTGATGCATCAAAGAATTTTACTATGTTTATTGTTTGGCCTCATAGTGTATGTTATTATTTGGCCTAGGAATCCCTTGATTGGTAATGGCAAGATACAGGTAAATCCTGGTTGTATAGATCAGGGTTTTGGGCCTAGTAATCCCTTCAATGGTAATGGTGGGATACATGGTAAAGCTTGAGAAGCCCTCGTTGGTTTTTTTGTGAGTCCCACATTCATGCTTGGAATATGGCATGGGGGTCATTAGCTGAAAGAAAGATTTGGTCCATCCCAATCTACGGTCAAGTGGTACATGGAAATCCCTAAATTGGTTGGTTTTTGCATATGTTAATATGAGCTCTTTTCCTCTTGAGTTTTATGAGCAAATGTGCTTGTTTATTATGTGATTTTAATAATTGTTCCATCATTGTTAATCTATTGGTTATATACTGGTTATAAACATTGTTTTATGATAGTTATTAGATATGGCTCTCTTCATGTTTTGATTAGTAAATTAATGAATAATGAATTTATGACATAATAGATGAAAATCCAGCTATTATGAGAGGGAATTAGTCCTTCTTAACAATTCCGAGATAAGTATGAAACCTCTATGTTCAGATGTGTATTTATGACCTATACATTACATGTTCATGAAATGTTTGACGGAATATCTGTCATTACTAGGAATTCCTAGGCCAGGTTCTTGTCTAAGTTTTGTATGGAAGGCATTGTCCCTATGTCATTTATCGTTTCTGAGAGTTTCATTAAGTTTTGGGCAGAGGTTTGGATCCTATCCCTGAAGAAGTGGCTCACATATTGGAGTCACTAGCATAGAAATGAGTGAAAAAGTGTATAGTATCTAGGATGCAGGCTTACAAGAGTGACTGGAGGCTTACCGTCACTGGATTTCCTTGTCATGGGAGTGAATCAGAGTCTAGATCATTAAAAACTCAAGTTAACTCAAGGTTTGAACAACTAGAAGGGTGTTTTAGCCCTTAGGGGCCCTATAGCACCTCAAGGAGGTCAGTGAAGTTTTCTCTTTGCTGATTCCACTTCCTTAAGGAGATCTAGGAGGTCAAGTCATATCATAGTAACTCTTCATCATATCTTTACCCCATTGGATTGATACTCTTGGGTAAGTGTGGGAGGCGGGTGTTATAGACTGGTATCATAGCATGGTTCAACACTTAGACTAGATGGGAAGAATGTGTTTGTGATGCATGCATATAGGTTGCATATGTGCTTGTTATGTATGCATGGTGATGGTCATTGTTATAGTTGTGTTGTCATGTGGAAGTTGATGGTGTTGTTATTGAAGTGTGGTCATCATGAGTGCATGGCAGTTATGAATTTGTTATGCATGTGAGTGTCTATATGTTGGTATGCATGCATTGTCATGGTTATGGTTGTCGTGCATGAGGTCATGGTATGTAGTTGGTATTGTCATGCATGGTAACTGGATAATGGTTGAGAAGATGGTGATATATTGTTACAATTATGATTATACATGTACTATGCTAATCAAGTTGATCTTGTAGACGAGATATCCTCCCTTGAACTATACTGCGTATCTTGATTATGTTTATATTTTTTTCATATGACATGATATACTTGCAGGAAGAAGATCAAAGATGACTAGCAAGATGGTAAGCTACAATTAACGAGACACTCCCTACCAATCAGATGAGAAACATGGTGATGAGTACTCCCCTCACATAACAGACACTGAGAAGTTTGAAGGCAGAAACAAGATGTTTCAAAGTATATAATGATTGAATCATTTAGTCATGGGAGGGACTTTCCAGAGAACAAGAGAAACAAGGAGAGGTCAATGCAATTATTCTTCAGAGTTTGTAGGAATTGCAGAGACATGGAAAACCATAGATCAGTTATGAGTAGGAGGAAAGGGTGAATGGGGAATATGGTAATATGTCTCGTGGTGGTCATAAGTCGGATAGGGAATATACAGTTAGGGATGGAAGGTTCTTGGATATACCGGATAGGAGAGGTGACGGAAACAGGTTCTATTCTAGTTCTAGGTCCAACATGTACCATAGTCATCATCACTATCATCCTTATAGGAGGAATGACAAGGGATATTTTCTAGATGAGTTCAAGAAATCTAAGCCACCTACCTTTTATGGTGATTAGAAGAAGCCAAAAGATGCAGAGGAATGGTTGCTTCGGATTGTTGTAGCAGCTAAAGACAACCCGTGGGTTGAGGAGGGGCTAGTACCTAGGACATCATGATGAGTTCTTGCAGGATTTGCTGAGATTTTCTCTTACACTCAATATTTAACATATGTAAGATGAAATTGATTCAAAACTTTCTTTAAAAGTAGAAATGCAAATATCGATGCAAAGTAATACTCATAAAAGAAATAATGTCTAAGTCCAATGGCCAATACCACATGAGCATGTAGTTTTATCAGTCATTTTTATTATATTGGAGAGAATAATCAAGAAGGAAATAAAACCACGCATAGGGCTTAAATTAGGAATCCAATTCATCAATGTTTAATATGAAGTGGATGAGAAAAAAAAATTAAATGATATATTAAGATACATGGAGTACATTTTTAAGGATAATCATTCTTATTAGTCATAGGCATCTTAGATCAACATTAGACATAGATGAATCCATGAATTCATATAAACATATCCAGCATATATTATTACATGTAACTTGAGAAGAAGAGTGAGGGTATATGGAACAAAAACAAGAGAAAATACATACTACACATTCATATGTCCTAGAATCACCAAAAAAATTCATTAATCTTCAACAAGGCATACAATTCATTTAAAATTTGTAGAGATTCCCTCTTGAAAACAAAATTCTGAACCCTTTGTTCCATATCATAAACTGTTTTTATAGGGCCTGAAGGAGAGAACCCCTTACAAAATATTCTTCTTTATTTGGTAGTGACTCATCATAACAAAAATGTTAGCATGCTTTAGTGGCATAGTTGTACTAACATGATCCTAACTAACTGGCACTTTAGTCTCTGAAAACAAAATATTTACATAAAACATAAAATATCAGTGTCATCATCGACACAACCAACAACATATTTAATCATGATAGATAGGTTTAGGATGCAGTGTCGTTGGGTCAATGATATGGAGCACTGGAGGATTGATGAATTGTTCACATCTTTGCCACATTGCTGGAGCTGGTAGAGGAGCGTGAAAGAATCGTTGATATGAAATATTGAGATTTGTGAGCCCTATATAGTTCAACCTAGGGTGGAACAAGGTCTTCACCAATCCTAACAACTAAAAATCCCTTCTCAGATAATTAACCACAGTTTTACCTTTAAGGGTGGAAGTCTTCTCATGAGATGAATCCACCTTGCTCTTGGCCTCAACTAACATTTGATTTTATTGTTCCCAAGGGAGCAATACTCCCACAATATCCTA
This sequence comes from Pinus tabuliformis, assembly GCA_031772625.1. Classification (NCBI taxonomy): domain Eukaryota; kingdom Viridiplantae; phylum Streptophyta; class Pinopsida; order Pinales; family Pinaceae; genus Pinus; species Pinus tabuliformis. The sequence goes on from CM062812.1 coordinate 347,259,639, forward strand.
ACAGTTAGAAAATCATTCTTTGAGTCTCTCCTCAAACTCAGAGTTGAAGGCAGCCACATCCTTCAGCACCATGTCTAGGCATTCTTCATCTTTGGCTCTAATCACCTCCCTCTAAACTACTTTGGAGATCTCCATGATAGCAGACACTCTATCCACCACATCTATAGCCCTCAACTCCTTAAGTGGCTTCTCATTTATGAATTGGATGAATTTCTTGGAAATATGGGAATTATTTTCACCTTCTTCCTTGGCAACTAGGATGAAGAACTCATAGACCTCGATCACAATATTTTTCTCATCCATTAGATTTATGTGCTTCTAGTTGTTTTTCATCTCTGTAGTAATTTCATCCCAGACTTGTTTCTTACCTTGTAGGAGGGACATATTTCCTTTCAGTTTGCCTTTGAGATCAAAGATCTCCTAATTGGATGCTTGTAGGTTCTTGCTAATTAGATCTACATTTGTCCTAGCTGCCTCAAGTTTCTTTTCTTTTGGTGACAAAGCTCGATGGGTTGTGTCTAAGTCCTTCTGCACCTTCTTAATCTCCCCTTCCGAGAACTAGAGCTTAGTGAGTTTCTTTGTAAGTTTTTATGTGGTATTCTAAGGGTTCTCAGGCACTAACATTGCACAAATGTGAGTTTCTATTCTCAGCTGATGTTCTACTACTAGGGGTGATTTTAGGGGCGAATGTTCGCCCTTTGGTGAAATTAAGGGGTTTTAAATTTTTAGTGGGCGAATATTTTGTATCATAGTACATTTTTACAAATCACCTCAAATAGCCCACCTTATTTTAAGGGAGAGGGTAAAAAAGGTAAATTTAGCCCTTGAAATTAGGAGTTACAACCTTCCATTTGCCCATTTTCAGGAATAGGTTTTATTTAAGTGAATCCATTCGCCCATTTTCAAAAATAGGTTTTATTTAAGTGAATCCTATGGGCCAAAGGCCCAAATACCATATTTATAAAAGAGGTATGGTAAATTAATAAAAATATAAATAAATGAGAGGTATGGTAAATAAATAAAACATTTTTTATGTTTACTCCATAAGCCACCTTATATATATGCAAGGGTGTAAACAAATAAAAATATAAGTAAAGTGGAGGTATGGTAAATAAATAAAACGTCTTTTTATACTTACTCAAAAGGTATGGTAAATAAATAAAAATATAAATAAACTAGATGTATGGTAAATAAATAAAACCTCTTTTTATATTTAGTCCATAACCCTCGTTCTATTTATGAAGGCTCAAGAAAGAGGTTTTATTTAAGTGAATCATATGGGCCAAATACCATATTTGTAAAAGATGTATGGTAAATTAATAAAAATATAAATAAACGAGAGGTATCGTAAACAAATAAAACATTTTTTTATATTTACTCCATAAGTCACCTTATATTTACGAACATTCAAAAAATGCATTATATTTAGTTGAAACCTATGGGCAGAATACTATGGGACAAATACCATAGACTAGATTGTTATTAATACCATGCAAAAAAACATTATTAACCCTAATATTAGTATTAATAAAAATAAAAATGGCACATGGTATTGACCCATGGTATTCACCAAAATGGCACATGGTATTGACCCATGGTATTCACCAAAATGGCACATGGTATTGACCCATGGTATTCACCTGGAATGTAGCCTATTTAAATGGGGGAATTAAACCAGCATTGATCCATCTTTACTCTGGATCTACTAACCCCCGAGAGGTATCAAATATCGTGATATGCAAACTAGCATAGAGAGAAAAAATATTTGATCCCTCTCGGGGCTTGCAGATCAAAAGTAAAAATGGATGTTGTAATTTAATGTAGGTTAAACATTTTAGCTTGGTTAAAATAAAAAATAAAATAAAAATCAACTATTAATTTTATTAATTTTTATAAATTACTAATAGTAAATTTTAAGCTCCAGGTTTATGATAACCCATGGTATTGACCCATGGTAATACCATGGTATTCATGTGAGCATAGACTATTTAAAGGTGAAATTCTATCATCTTAGATCCATCTTAATTCTGTGTCTACCAAGTGCTCAGAGGGATAAATAGATTTCATTCCCCTAAGAGTGGTAGATGTGGAGTTAAGATGGATATAGGTTGGTTTTTATGATAATGAAGATATTAAATAGACTTAGGAAATTATACTGTAAAATCATCTTAAGGTGAATGGTTAAAGCATAGACATTGGACAAGTATATTTTTATACTTCTGTTTTAAACTGAAACAAATCCAGGGCTAAAAGGAATGGATTGATTGCACTAGTCATCCTTCTATAACTTTCCAACATATGCTGGAGTAAATAGAGTGTAATTTGGGTAATTGTTCTAACTGCAAACAGGAACATACTTGTGTATTGGCAGGGTGGTTACGAGGTCCCTAAAAGTGATGAATTTGAATTTTTCTTGGTTTTATATATAGTATTAGGTTTTTTCTCATGCTTTTTGTGAATGACACGGGTGAATTTTATCCTACACCCACTAGGTTATCGATATGTAATTTCGGTAATTTTGATTTCAAAAGATATTTTAAAGAAATGCAATGATTTCATTTGTGTATTCAATAAAGACAAGATTTTATAATTGAGTAAAATATTCGCCATGCCTGGTGAGAGATTCGCCAAAAAATTATATATACATATTATATTATTGATAAAATCGCCTTCCATTTTTCCTATATACCATGGAGATTCACCCATTTATTATACATATAAATTTAGTGGGGGTTCTTAAAATTTTCCCTGTCTACTACCTACTGCTTAAGAGCCACCACCTCATTGGTTTTGTCTATCAGGTCTTTTTCCAGGACCTCTTTCTCTTCCTTCACTTGTGCAAGTTTCTTGGACTGCACATCCTCATTAAATGAGATCTTCAGCTTGCTTCTTAACTCCTGAACCTTTGTTTGTGAGATTTGAAGAAGGACCTCAAATGAAGCTTTATCCTCTAGATTCAATGCCAGTTTCACAAGAAAGTCCTTGAAGTTCTCATTCTACATATGGAGATCTTTGGAGTTAGCTCTTTCATGCTTTAATCTTGTTGTGGCCTTCTCCAGCAGCTTCTCATCCTTGCTTATGGTCATTGCATTTTGATTAGGCTCACTGTACAACATCTCCCCCACTTTCATGTGGAAGTTGATCTTATCAAGTAGGGGGACACTTCCCAAGTCTAAAGAAACATCCAGGGCCTTGAAATCGAAGCCTGATGGTAGTAGTTGTGCTAGTGAGTGATGCAGGGAGAATTTCATTTGATTTCTCCCCAAATCTAATCTGGTATGCTACTGAATGGGATGTCATTTTCTGATGCATCTCCTCCCTTACTTTCTTGTTCCTTTCTTCAATGATCTTTTGAGTAGGCTAACTAGGCTCAGTTGTAGTTGTACTTCGTGTTGAAATCATAATGGATACCTCTGAAGATGATGAGGCAGAACCTTGCAATGGGTATTTCAAAGTCAACTTGAAGCCTGGCTGCTCTGGTTTTGTCTCCATCAACCTAGTCTCGATTTCTTTTTCTTCTATCTCTTGGGTCTTGGGCTTTTTACTAGTGTGTACATCTTCCATTTCTACATCCCCTGTCTCATCAATGGTCCTTTTCTGCACCTTGTCCTTTATTGTTGGAGTCTCGATCTTCATCTTTCTGTTAAGAGGCTATGAATCAAGGTTAGTCTTCCATTGAAGCTTGGGCCTATATCCATTCTCATAAGTTGAAGTCTTTATGCTTTGAATTTCCTTTACAATGACCCCATGAGGATCATAATGCCAAACATCTCCCATATCAAAATTTATTTGCTTCAGTAATTCCTTAGCTGCCATGAAGGCCTATATGGAGTTAACAATAAAATTCCATATAGGCTTACCCAACTTGAACATATATACCTTTTTGGCAGGGACAAAGTGGACCTAGTCGACACTAAGACTCTGTCTAATGAACTCCGGGGCGAATATACTCGTAGGTATGAATGCAGGCAAGCGGTAAGGAGGAATCTCACACCCATAGACCTAAATATATGTGTAATCCTTAAATAGATACCACTCTCCCACCTTGGTGTCCTTTCTCAATGGAAGGATTGATTTTTGTTGGGGTGGGATTCTTGCAGGGGAAACATTATGAATAATTTTATAAGCAATGGCCATTTAGGAGGACATGAACTATGAATAGCCATCATTATCTGGTCTTCTCCTAATAGTAGTGTCCCAGTCAAAAAAAAATTCCTATGTTTATTTGGGGCCATCACACTAAGACCTAGGCATTGAATTCATCCACATGGGTGTACACAAATGGATAGAACAATAAGGAATAATACCTTAAGTACGTGGTGGTAGGAAAATGACATAATTGGAATTTTATGGACTCAGCCAAGTACAAAGGTATGTCAAACAGATGGCCTGGTTACATAATCTCCTTTAGAAACCCTAGGGATGATTTATTGGCTATATTAGAATTGTCATACCCAAAAATATGAGTAATTATAGACATAATAATCTGCACAAACTCAAAAAAGATAGTTATTGGGAAACTATCAATAATGGGCAAGGACTATAGGCCAGGGGCTAGGAACATTTGTAGAAAGGATTTTTGTTCATCAACTAAAGTGGTATTATAATTATAAACTAGAATGGTTTATCTGAATTGCTGGGGTTCAGGGGAGCTTCGGTAAATTAGAGCATTTTGACTCAACTCTAGGGTCACCTCTATGATTTTAGCTCCAGTGGGAGAAATAAAACAATTATTTTCTTCTATGTAAGCAATAGTTAACCAAGAAATGAACTCAGGGAAATTATGAAAATAAGGGATGATCTGATAATATAGCTATCAATCAACGACACAAAGTGGGTCCTCTGCTCTAACGTGGTAGCCATACATGTCGAACCGAAGGTCCAACAAGTGTTAAGAACAAATGGGGTCTGAGATTTGTGCCTCCTTGTCCATGAGAATTTCAACATTGGAGGAGGGTTTGGTTTCTCGGGCTTTTGGGGTCTTGGGGGTCGCTTTCTTCATTTTGAACAACTATCAAACAATTCTTAGGTGGAGGGGACTGACAGGTTACCTAATTGGCCTAGAGACAACTAAAAACCACATTGGAGGGGAGTTTTGGACCAACTTGGTGATCGAATAGTGTTTTAGAACGGGCGAACTACGGGAGGAGTTAGCACTGAGAAAGCAAAACAAATTCAAAAATTTGGAGTAGGAAGGGTTTTTATAGGTGGAGAGGAGCAACAGTCAGATGGCGTCATGGGGGGGACACCTAGTGAAGGAAGATTGGGTGACCTAGGTGACAGGTGGATAGGAGCGGGGGATGATAAAGTTACCATTTTGTCTTTACTTTCATCGCTTTCTTGAAAAATGGTGTTGGAAAGACTCTGACGGGGTGGGTGGTCCTTATGTTCCTCAATTGAGTGGAAGAATGGGAGACGACATCCTACGGTTGCCCCCTAGAATTAATCTGGGCCATTGGATTGGTGGGCCTACTCGCTTGACTATTCCACTTTGGGGGGTAGCACAGGTCTATCGTACGGGCAAGTTACCCCCCCGAAATGTTTCCGGGGGCCAATCAGGTGGAGATGGACGATGATCCACCATGCGAGCTGCTTGATATTTAACCAAAAAGGCATGCCTGTGGTAATTTTTGTTGTTTTAGCCCGTTGTGCTTGCTAGGTGGAGTATTCCATGGATGATGGATATGCTATTAGAGCTTCTTACTATGTCAGCAGGGCCTAAAGTTGCCCTCATCACCAATTTGATTATTTTTTAGGCTAAAAGTCTTGAATACAACACTTAAGCATCCCTACAACAAGAAATAATGAAGGAAAACAACAAAGATGAAGAATTTCTTTGAGTTGCATGAATACACAGAGAATATGAAGGACAAAATATTATATCTTCAGCATCAAATGGAAAACATACATCTGGTGGGAATATGTGAAGCAGGTTAGATACACAAGTATTATCTGATGTAATAGTACATGAAGGGGTGCCGAAAATGATTTCTATTAAGGTGAAACCTCATGCAGTTCCTATGTGTATTGTTCCCTAATTATTATTTTACTTAATAAACAAGAAATCCTATGTTATTTAAAGATGTTGAAACACATCACTATTAAAAAAAAAATGAGCTTTCTAAGACCAAAAATCGCTCTTAAAATAATCTAAAATTGCACAATATATAACTCATAAATTATAAGGATTAAAAATATAAAAATAATTCCACATATCATTCACTATGCCTCCTCTAGGTTCTAAAAGTTTAGAGTTTGTAACCTCATTGAAAAATAATTACAGTGAAAACTCCAAGATTATTCTTTTAGAACGAATTAGTCACAAATCCTATCTTCCATAAAATATCTCTATGAAATTATAATGGATCAAAACATTAACTTTTCACCATATTATTATGATATGTCTTCTTAGTCTCCATAAAATTTCTCTATTTGAAACTTCCTAAAAAGGAAATTGTAGAGAAAATAAAAGAATGACTCTCTTGAGACTAGTTTAAGGATTAGTCACTAACCCTATCTTCCATAAGCCATATCTCTTAATTTTTAGTGAAACAAAACTTTAAATTTTTACCATCTATACATAAATATTTATACTAAAATTTTGAAAGAAAAAAATATTTATCTAAAACTTCTCAAAATAATAAAACAAAAATTCTAGGATAGATCATTTGAAACTAAATTGAGGACCAAACACAAATCCTAAATTGCATAGGGTATATATCTTTGAAAGAATATTGTAACATAGTATGGAATTTCTACCACTTGTACATATATATTTTTCCTCAAACTCCACAAAATTTCTCTAACTTAAGATTATCAAAAGAGACTTATAATGAAAATTCCAAGATGAATTCATTGAGGTATAAAAATCTTACCCTAAGGCCATAGATTTGATACCAAAATTTATGAACCATGCACCTTAAAAATGACAAGGAAATGGATACAATGAAATATGAGGGGAAAGCCTTCTTTTACAATAAATTCAATACAGAAGACATGATATTATCACTTCAGACTAGGTCTCCTTGGTGTATATATACGAGATAAAGGGTACAATTATAATGAACGGGTACAATGAAACATTTTAGTTGACGTACTAATGCAAAAATAAAATAATAATTAATGTCTATTATGGCCTTAATATATTAAAATCTCCCTCAAAGTAAAGGCAAAGTTAATATCATACTATAGTGAACAATCGTTAACTAATGTAAATAAAATTTATCTACACACTATAGTCAGTCTTAATTAACCATATTTAACAAAAGCCAACGTACAGTGAATAATGGTTAACTATTAACAATCAACCATAATTAACCTATAGTAAGATGCAAAAGACCAAATACCACAAAAACACACAATACTAAGAAAATGAGAAGGAAAATTAAAACCCACAACCCATAACACTACCATATGACCTAGTACCTAAAAACTCGGCATATGAGCCACCTCTCCAATCCTACACAAAATTTGTTGAGAAGTATGCTCTAGATGTGGGAAAAGGAAAAATTGGAGTTTTTCTAATGGGAAGATGGCAGGGTGTGCCATTCCAAGAAACAATGGAATATTTTTTGAACTTCTAAAGCAAGTATATGTGCCACCTTACCAATCCTTCATATGTCAACAACTCTTATACTAATGAGGAATCATTAAGCATAAACCTATGGAGAGAATATGCATAATAGAAATACATTGGAACCATAGAAGTGAAATCATATTGCAGCTCTAAATTAGCAATAGTTGAAAAGAATTTTCAACATAGGTAGACACTCGTGCATTGAAGGATGGGCAATAAAAAATAAATGGTGGTAATCTACCTAATTTTTTTTATTGTAATCAAGACAAGATTTAAGGTATTAACTTAAGTAAAACATCAAACTTAAGTAAAACATCTTCCCAGAAAAATCTAGATTGAGCAACCCACCACTTCAAGACCAATTATAGACCACCCCACTTGCCTAATACACCACCTCAACCCATAAACAATGTGATTTCACCACCACACTCCATGATCACATGTCAAACTAAGCTAATAAATATTACATTCTAATATGATATAATTAAGACTATAAGAAGATGGTATATATCTCTACCCTATGTGAAATAATAACAAGTTCTAATCATTCCGTCTTGTTTTTATATATAAATCATATGAAAATTATTTTCTCTTTAGAAAAATTTTATTACATGGATAACAATGTCTATTTTGGAAAAAGACTTTCATAATTTCAATTTAATCATCAATCATTAGTAGATGGATTTTACGGATTTAACCTCTAAGGAATATTCACTCAATAGTGGTAGTGAAGATAGAGGGTAAAAAATTATGTCACAAATAGTTATGTTTTTTTTGCTTTTCAATCTAACTAAAAAATGTTATAAAATTAAAACCATGGTATGACCTATATTATTGTAACAAGGCCTATTGACAAAAAAATAAATTTCCATGGTTAAAAATTAATAATAATAATTTATTATAAAATTATAATTTAGTTGATTTTTATGATTTATTTTCTTTTTAATTTTGATCATATAAAATATATAATAAAATAACATAAAATATATAATAAAATAATTATTTAATCTCTATTATAAATTAATGTTTATTTAGATATTCTGTTTTACCAATTATTTAAGTTATATTACTAAATTACTATTTTAAACTACTAGAATTTTCATCTATACATGTGAATAAAAAAACGTTTTCTCTGGTGTAATTTTATTAACTCAACTCCATGTCACATTTCTAAAGTTTTCATCTATAAACATGAACCAGGAAGATTTTCTCGTGTTTTACCAAAATCTCTTTTCTTTCTGTCGATTCTGTACTGTTTTGGCTGTTTATAGTTTTTTTTTCTTGTTTCCCTGTACAAACAAAACATTCTTTCCACACACGTGGTATCCACTTACTTTTCAACATTTTTTATGTTGACTTGGGCAAACGTACATTTTTATGTTGACTTGGGGAAACGTGCTTCTTACGCGAGGACTTAGACTTGTCGTATTCTGCTTAATTCTACGCTCCATATACATCGTATTAGCAAGCTCCCAATAGTCATATACATCGTCATATACATATACATCGTATTAGCAAGCTCTACCAATATTTATACATCGTCATAGTCATATACATAACAACGTATATATACATATACATCGTATACATCGTATTAGCAAGCTCTACCGATATTTACACTTCAATGGTGTTATAGACATTTGCGTGGATGAGATTCCCTGAAATACTCCCATTCATGTCTATGAGTTGAAGTCTATATTGGCTGTATATTGATTGATTCCATGATCACGAAGTTGTCACATTCTCGGAAATTGCTGTTACCGACCTCACAAGTATTATCAATAACAATTTTATTTTCTTGGTGCTATGAATTTCGGAATCTGTCCCGCGGTGTGATCATGGCATTTCTTTACCCTCTTCTACGGCCTCATATATTGATGTACGGGTGGGCCATTCAGAAATGTCTGAGTTGAAGTCTATATTGGCTATATATTGATGGATTCCATGATCACGAAGTTGTCACATTCTCGGCAATTGCCGTTACCGAGCTCACAAGTATTATCAATAACAATATTCTTGGGCCGTAGTCTAAGGAAGCCAGACGAATTGCTTAAAAAGTTAAAGGAAACTCTAGTCATATCTAGAGAAAATCAGGGAAAGATTTTTGTATATTTCAAAATTTCAAAATTTTAGGTGTTTTAGATATTTTGGTGGTGGTCAATCTATTGATTTTTGTAAATCTAAGTTAGAATTGTTAAATTTAAAAATTATAGGTGTTTTAAACATTTTGATAGTGATCAATCTATTTTCACCAACACAATTCAAACACCACCTCTACAATTTTTTTTTTTTTTTTTTTTTTTTTCCAAAAAATAAACCCCATACTTACGAATACTTACGAATTCCCCGGCCATGGTAAGTTTTATTTTAAATTTCGGCAAACTAATTGGAACCGCGAGTATACCTGAGATGTTATGAGTTTGATCTTTGAGACTCGGGAAATGGGGTTATGATGGGTAACAGCATGTTAAAGATCTGACCTCTATTCGTATCCGCGAATAAATTTTGTTTGAGGAATTTTTTTTAAATTACTCTTCACATGATTTCTCTTTTTATTATTTTATATATCAAAGGTATCACTAAACTTCATAAAATTTAATATTACCGTATAGAAGTTGAACAACATTAAAATGAAGGGTTTCAATTTCTTTCTATATTTCAAAAGATGAAAGTATATAAATAATTTACCAGAAAATCAGCATGACATCATGAAATCAAAATTAAATTAAATTTAAATCGTTAACTTTACTAAGAAATAAAAAATGTTTTAAAAATATAATCAAAATTAAATTAAATTTAAATCGTTAACTTTACTAAGAAATAAAAAATGCTTTAAAAATATAATTTTATTTAGATTAGATTAACTATTTGAAAATTAAGGTTCAAGAATTCTCAACTTTTTCTTGTTATTTATATTATTATTCTTTTTATTTATATTATTATTTTTAAAAGAAATAGTTATATTTCTATTGAATAAACTAGAATCTGGTAGAACCGATACATCAATAATAGTTAACAAACCTCGAATTTAGTAGAACCAATACATTCCATAGTAGTTTCATCTCCAAAATAGCTCTCCAATTTAGCAGAACCAATACATTTCATAGTAGTTTCATCTCCAAAATAGCTCTCCAATTTAGTAGAACCAATACATTCCATGGTAGTTTCATCTCCAAAATAGCTCTCCAATTTAGCAGAACCAATACATTCCATAGTAGTTTCATCTCCAAAATTGCTCTGACCCGAGACCAATTGTTTTAAAGGTTTCTGATCCACCTTTTTCACAATATTTGAGCTTTACATATTTGCGGAACATAAAAAAACTACATATATAGTCTAACTACTACAAATAAAGACTAAGTAACGTCTTCTTCTGGTGTTCCCTTCCAGCTCCATCGCTTCGACCTCCTCTTGTTGGCGTGCATCCTCAGCATCACTCTGCACAACCACATATTGAATTTCCGGAGAAAGAGCTCCCTGGTCATCCCTAGCTTGCTCGTTGTCGTCGCCTTCGCCGATACCAAACGCTTGCTTCAGGACTAAGAGTACTGCAATTTCTATTTTTTCTTCTTAGTTCTCCACCTTCCAGTCCAAGTTCTCAATCTTCATCATGTCATGATTTCCTGCGACGCTATCTGGACAATCTCCATGTCCTTCCTCAGGCCTTCTAACTGACCCAACACAAGTGAAAAATGTGACTTGGCTTCAATTAAAATTTACCCTCCAATTTGCGAGATCATCGCTTCCACTTCATTCCTGAACACACCAGAATTCTTTGGCGAGTCTCGCGTTCCATTCCGAGAAAGAGAAGCCATGACTTTATGACAGAGAGGGTGAGATCACGCTTATCGTTCATAAATATCATTCAAATATTCTAAATATAATATATGACTATATGACTATATTTTAAAACTAAATGAAGAAACTTTGAACAACCAACTATTTAAGATAATTACCTATATACAAATGATTTGCTAATTAGGTAATTTTTTTTAATATGCAAAATAATTTTCCCTAATTATAAAGATTATGTTTAATTTAAATATTAGAAAAAATTGTTTCAAATTAAAAAAAATAAAATAAAATATTACAGCAATTTTTAATTTAATTCATTGAAAATGAAACCATTTATAATTTTTCCTTTTTATATAAATATAGAGATATACATAAATATAAATAACCAATTTCAACTAAATTTCTTAACAAATTTAATATTTAGGAGATTAAAACTTAATATATAAAAAATTGTTTTATTCATTTTCATTAATTTAAAGAATTTAAAAATTAAGTAAATCTCAAGTTTTTTAAAATTAATAATTTAACGGGAGTGAAAGTTTTTTTAGACTATCACCAAATTATTTAAGGTGAGCGAGTTTTTTTGAATAAAAGTAATGAATAAGCCTATATTTAGGTGGAATGGATTTTTTTTGAATAAAACGGATGAATAAACCTGCATTCAGATAGAATAGTTTAAATAACCTTGCATTCTCATTTCTCATTTGTAAGAAAACAATATATAACAAATTAAAAAAAAATCAAAAATAAATAAATACGTATTAAATTTAACTACCCATTTTTCTTCATCTCCATACTTGCTTGCCCATATTTGTTTACCAAAGTACATAACTTCTTTAAATGAATTTGCTAAGTTTCTGAACGGTTTGCGTCTGGTTTGAGTCTTTCTATCTTCAAGCAGAGAGGCAACCTGCAAAAATACGTCTCACAGGTATGGCTACTGTCAGGTTGTTTATTGCGATGGTTGGGATTATTATTTCCAACACTCCCCCTTAATCACAACTACCACCATTCACAATTCCCAAACAGTTTACGAGATAAACAAAACTTTCACCTGCCAATGGCTTTGTGAAAATATTAGCAAATTGTTCGTGTAACGTGCAGTGCTGCAACACAATTTCATCATTGTTAATCAACTCTCTAATAAAATGATATTTAGCATCAACATGTTTGGTCCTTTTGTGGAAGACAAAATTCTTTGACAATGCAATTGCTGAGGTGTTGTCACGGAAAATAGTTGTCGCGCCCTCTTGGTCATGACGAGGATCCCTCAACATCCTTCTCATCTAAATTGCCTGACACGCTGCTACTGTTGTTGCGACATATTCAGATTCTGGTGTTGACAGTCGCACTATTGGTTGCTTCTTGGAGGCCCATGAAATGGCTCTGGAACCCAAATGAAAAACATATCCTGACGTGCTCATTTTGTTATCGACACTACATGCCCAATCACTATCAATGTAACCAAGCAGCCCGGAATCACTGGTTGATGTGTACAAAATGCCATATTAATTTGTCCCATTGACATACCTCAGGATTCTTTTCGCTGCTTGTCAATGTGTCTCCTTGGGTGCCTCCATGAACCTTGACACCAAACTTACTGCATATATTATATCTGGCCTAGTGGCGGTCAAATACATCAGGCTGCCTATCATGCTTTTGTATAATGTCGGATTGACATTGCTGCTACAATCTTCTTTGCTCAACTTCAACTCTATGACAGTTGGAGTTGGTGCAGACTTACAGTTCTGCATTTTAAACCTCTCCAAAATTTTTGCAACATACTTTGCTTGAGAGATAAAAATGTCATTTTTTGTTTGCTTCACTTCTATGCCCAAAAAATATCTTAACAATCCCAATTCAGTCATTTCCAAATCACTCTTCATGACATGTTTGAAATCACCGATGAGGAAATCATCACTGCCTATAAAAATCAAATAATCTACATATAAGACAACAATGAGAATCTTACCTTCGCTCTATTTGATGTAGAAAGTAGGCTCACCATCACATTTTTCGAAACCATTGTCCAACAAGTAAGCATCTATCTTGTTGTACCATGCGCACGGTTCTTGCTTAAACCCATAAAGAGCTTTCTTTAACCGATGTACTTTGTATTCTTGGCCTTCAATCTCATAACCAAGCGATTGCACGACATACACTTCCTCTCTCAGAACTCCATTCAAGAACGATGACTTTACGTCCATCTGATACATTGTCCATTTATGCTGCGTGGCAATCACCACAACTGCGTGCACTGTCTCCATCCGCGCGACTGGTGTGAACATCTTCACGTAATCTCTTCCATGCTGCTACTTATATCCTTTGACAATTAGCCTTGCTTTGTGCCTTTCAATCTTTCCCTCAATGTTGCTTTTCGTCTTATAGACCCACTTCTCTCCAATGACATGTTTTCCTTTCGGAAGGCTCACTAACTCCCGTATGTCATTCCTTTTTATTGCTTCTATTTCTTCCTTCATTGCCGCAACCCATTTTTCTTCTTTGACTGCATCTTCAAAGTGGATTGGGTCATCTACATGACAAAATAATGCAAATAAGGAATTTAGACCTGCGCTACTATCAACTTCATCTTGCTCATAAATTTCATTTAAATTTCTAAATTTTTCCCCTTCTGTGCTTGCTGAAGATGGTCTTGACATGTCACTTGGTGTCACGCTTCGCAGTGTGCTTGGAGAAGCAAATCGCTGGCTGCGCGAAACTATCCTATTATTTGTTGATGGCGTTGCTTGTTGTCTGCTTTCCTGCGCTTGAATAGGAGTAGAGGGAGTCAAAGTTGAGGAATTACTTGCTGATGTTAATTCCTTTTTGTCCTCATTTGGTATGCATGTTTTGACATTGATTGTCTTTTCTAAATTTCCATCCCATGCTTCCTCTTCTATGAACTGCACATCTCTGCTGATTATGACTTTCTTGGTTAATGGATTGTAGAGTTTGTATGCCTTGGATTCATGACTGTATCCAACAAATATGCATTTCTTCCCCTTGTTGTCCAACTTCTTTCTTAACTCATCTGGGACATGTGCATAAGCCACAAATCCAAAAGCTTTCATGTGAGTGACATTTTGTTTTCTTCCACTCCATGCCTCTTCAGGAACAATGTTCTAGACGCTTTTGGTTGGACATCTATTCAAGATATATGCTACACAAGTGACAGCTTTAGCCCAATAGTCATTTGGCAAATGTTTTGCCTTCAACATACTCCTTGCCATCTCCATAATGGTCCAATTCTTCCTTTCTGCCACACCATTTTGTTGCGGTGTATATCTTGTTGTAAACTTCTTGTGAATTCCATGCTGCCTGCAAAATTGAAGGAGGTCATTTGAGATGTATTCTCCACCTCTATCAGTCCAAAGGATTTTGATGTAGTCTCCACTTTGCTTTTCAACAAGAGCCTTTTATTGGCGAAAGCGCTCAAACACTTCACTTTTATGTTTTAAGAGAAAGACCCATGTCTTCCTTGTGTAGTCATCTATGAAGGTCAGTACATAGTCACTCCCACCAATTGATGGTGTCTGAATTGGTCCACATAAATATAAGTGGACAATCCCTAAAGGTGCCTCTGCCCTCACTGACTTTCCTGCTAAAAATGTCTCTCTATGTTGCTTGCCCAAGATACATGCTTCACATATGTTGTCTGGTTTTTCTACAAGTGGTAAACCCTTCACCATGCCTTTCCTATACAGCAAATTCCAACCTCCAAAGTTGAGATGTCAAAAATCTCAAGTGCCATAACTAGTTTTCATATTTTACCTCTTCTTGAAAGTTTATTTGTGTGACAGTTGCCCCTTCTCTTCCATTTTCTTGTGAGTTCATAGATAGTTGTGCTTGTGCACCTTCTTTCTGCAAATCTGATATTATTTTTAGGGGAAACATTCTATTTTTTGTCATCTGAACCTTTGCAATCAATTGTCTGCTTGGAGGCCTATCCAAAATTGTGCACACATCATTTTTGAAGAAGACATTGTAGCCTTTCTACATGAGCTGTCCAACACTCATGAGATTATGTTTCAGACCGGGGACAAAGTAAACATCAGAGATGTATTTCTTCTCCCCCTTATTTGTTAAGATATTAACTCTTCATTTTCCCATGAAAGAGACTTTGATATCAGTCCCTAATGTCACTTCATATTTCACACTTTCATCTAGATCAGAAAACATTTCTATGTTTCATGACATGTGGTTGCTACACCCTGAATCTAGATACCATATATCACTCTGTTTTTCTTGTGCTACATTACAAGATAAAAACATGCTATCATGGTTCTGATTTGAAATTTACACTTGGTTTGTTACTAATATCATATTGCTTCTTTCTACATTCATTTGCATAATGACCATACTTCTTACAGTAATGACATTGAACTTGAGATTTATCGTACCTCTGACCTTGTGCTTGATTTTGGCTTGTGCCTTGACTTGGATTTTGATTCCTTCCTCTTCCATTTGAGCTTGAAGGGATGCTTCTTCCACCTCTATGTGGGCTTCTTCCTTTTCCTCTAGCATATGATCTTCCTCTGCCTCGACCTTGACCAAATGATACTTGTTTTTGAAGGCATGCTCCAATGAGGAGCTTGCTGCTCTATTCAGTCTAAGTTCATGAGAAATCAGTGATGCATTGAGCTCATCCACTGAAAACTGTGAGAGATCCTTTACCTCTTTTATGACCACAACAATGGCCTCAAACCTTACTGGAAAACTTCTCAAAACTTTCTCAACTATTCTTATTTCCTCAAGTGTCTCACCATGAGACCTGATTTGAGTAACCACCCAACTTACATGTGTAAAAAGAGAGTCTACATTATCAGACTCTTTCATTCAAAGTGTTTCAAAATCTCTCCTCAACATTTGCAGCTTTGTTGTCTTTACTTTTGCCATGCTTTGGTACGTTGTCTAGAGGGTGTCCCATGCTTGCATGGACTTCGTTGCTACTGAAACCCTTGGGAAAATACTTTCATGAACCGCTTGGAAAATATAAAATAGAATTTTTGAATCCTTCTTCCTGTTATCCCTTAGCACATCTCTTTCTTGTTGAGACAAGGCATTGTATGCTGCTGCATCTGCTAGTTCTTGAAAGCCATTCTCCACGAAATCCCAAATATCTTGAGAAGAAAACGGGGCCTTCATTTTAATAGCCCAATAATCATAATTTTTTCCATTAAACTGAGGTATTTGAGGATTAGTCAAACTTGTGCTTGATGTTGCCATCTCTGAGCATAAAAAACAACTTTCTACCTACTGGTAAATATGCTAAAAAAACAATGCGGGCTCAAAACAATTTCCACTGTTAGTAAAAACACTTGTTTTTACACTAACAGATTTTAACCCGCTCCGATACCATGTTAGAAAAATTTAGGAATTTAATTTTCATTTTCATGGAGGGGAGAGAGGGAGAGTTATGAGTTTCGCGAAGCTACTTTCGTGAAACTAGGTTTGTTGATCCAGGTGGATGTTGGTGGCCACCCACCTATCCCGTCTGGACCCCCATAACTGTCCCTTTCAATTTTTCAGTTTCCTTAATTATAGAGCAGTTTACTATTTTTAGCAGTTTTTCGGGACCTAAACTTTTGGAGCCGCTTTGAGGCCCTAAACGACGTTTTTTGGGAAATCTACAGCAAACAATTTTTTTGCCTAAAGATTGTCTTTTTCGTCGTAGTCCTCGAAGAGATATTTCCAATGGGCTATCATGCACGTCAAACGAAGATAATACGACCAATTCGCAACCCCGGGAAGTTGATGTACCAACTTACCCAAAAACGGGGCCCACAATTTGGCATTTCATCTTCTAGGGTTAGGTTTTTGAATGTGAAAGGCTTTTCTATTGTTTCTCAACAATAAATAGGCCTTCGAGCCACATTGTAACACAGTTCAAAACAGTTCAGAGGCATGTAGCCACACATCTCTTCTCAAAAATAAGCTACCATCGCCCTTGCCGATTTACTTCCATTTCTGGTTGTAAGCATATTTCAGTATTTTCCATTAATGAAATGAAGTATTATTTCCGCTGCATATCTGTCTTTATTATTATCCCTGTATTTTATTACGTTCTTGTTTAAATCCGGATCAGTGGTATTAGAGCGGTCTGCTTTTTCTCTGTTTTTTCTTTGCATGTCCCCAACGAGGTCGAGATATAAGGAGTTAGGGCTTGAACTGGTCGAACCTTTGCAAGACCAGCCTCGCAAATCTTGACGACCTCCCATGGCGGATGAGAAGAAAAACGAGGGGGCAGGAGATCCTATCAAAATCTTGCTCGAAGAATCCCTCGAGCGACAAAGGAACGCAATGATGGACAGCTTTTCCAAGATCCTTCAGCAGCTACCCAGAGGTGACGCATCGGCTTCCAACAACTACTCTAGAAATGCCACACCCTTTAAGGTACAAGTTAATTTTGAAATCCCCATCTTCGAGGGTCAGATAGACGTAGATGCCGTAGATAAATGGTTAAATCTGCTAGATGGGTATTTTTCTGTTCATGAATTTTCATGTCGAGAAAAGATTGTTTTCGCTCTTCTCAAAGCATCCCCCCACATCAAGGACTGGTGGGAAACCTACTGCGAGCAGAAGGATGAAAGTACAGGCTCACTATTTTCAGCCGCACCCACTTAGAATGTCTTCCGGGATGCCACCAAGGAGCAGTACTACCCTGTCAAAAGCTATGAGGACAAATACATCAAATGGACCACACTATGGCAGGGACAAGACCAAGATGTGCCAGAGTTCACAAACATTTTTCATACCCTTCGCACACAATTGGGAATCAAAGATTCTGAGCTGCATCTGGTACTCAAATATCGCGGCTGCCTACACAGATACATCCAGGAAGAGATGGAGTTCTTGAACATCTCCTCACTCGGCACAGCATACCGATACGCTGTCAAAATCGAGCAAAAGTTCAAACAGAATAAGCGAGACTTTGGATCTGCAAATTCGAAGCCCAAAGGACAAAGCCAAGGCAGGGTGACCCAAGAAAACCCCTCGAAGCCGCAAGAAAAGAACACCACCACGAAGCCGAAGAAGGACACAGGAAAGTGGTGTGAGTTCCACAAAAGTCCCACTCATAACATAAGTGAGTGTCGGACCAAGCAGTCGCTGGTGGTCGAGTTGAAGGCTTCCGAATCAGATGCATGTTCCGACCTTGAGCCAGAACCTGACAAGGGGAATGGAAAAGGGAAGCAGATCATTGATGTGGAGCCCAGCGCCACTGTTGCCACCGCCAAGATCTAGAAAAATGAGCCCGAAGATCCAGAGGAGGGGGAATGTCTTTTCCAATCACAGATGTGGGTGAGGGGTTCGCCGCTGCAGTTCATTGTCGACAGTGGCAGCCAAAAGAACCTCATTTCAGCAGAGGTCGTGAAGCGGTTGGGCCTACCAACTACACCACACCTACAACCATACAGTATTGGGTGGCTTCATGAAGGACGAGATCTCAAAGTTCGCCAGCAGTGCCGCCTTCCCTACAGCATCAAGCCCTTCACAGACGAGGTATTGTGTGATGTTACACCTCTGGATGTTTGTGATGTACTACTAGGCCAGCCATACTTGTGGACGCGACATGCTGTGTATGAGTTAAGGCCTCGCGCTGTCATTATTTCTTTAGATAATTCATTATACAGGATATCGGAGGTCGCCCCACCTACCGCCACCTCTTTGATCATTGCTAAGAAAGGCAGCAAGCTCATCTCATAGACTAGGAAATTTATTTTCTGTCTGGTTCGCTCCCAAAGTAAGGGGAAGATCGTTGCTACATCCATGACCCCCACGAAGGGTTCCTCCACACAGCAACAGTAAAGGGATACGGTCATGACAAAACATAGGAACAACTTCTCCTCACCCACAGGGGTACCACACAATTTTCAAGTGGGCAACAAAGTTTGGTTACATCTACAGAAAGAACGCCTTATCAGAACCCATCAAAAGCTCAGACCACTCCGACATGGTCCTTACACCAGTACCAAGGCTACGGGCAACAATGCTTTGAAGCACAACATTCCTCCATTCCTTCACTTGCACCGAGTGTTCAATGTGGACCATCGTCGACCATGCTTCCCACCATTTCTGGACACATCAGAGATTGCAGAACAGCTCACCAAAGACCCAACTCAACAGAAGCTTCCTAATCTCAAGGAGGAACTCAATGCAATGGGGACCATTGCTTCCTAAGGGGGGAGGAATGATCTAGGTGGATGTTGGTGGCCACCCACCTATCCCATCTGGACCCCCACAACTATCCCTTTCAATTTTTTAGTTTCCTTAATTATAGCGCAGTTTACTATTTTTAGCAGTTTTTCGGGTCCTAAACTTTCGGAACCATTTTGAGGCCCTAAACGACGTTTTTTGGGAAATCTACCGACAATAATTTTTCTATCTAAAATTCGTCTTTTCCGTCGTAGTCCTCAGAGAGATCTTTCCAACGGGCTATCATGCACGTCAAACATAGATAATACGACACATTCGCGACCCTGGGAAGTTGATGTACCAACTTACCCAAAAACGGGGCCCACAATTTGGCGTTTCATCTTCTAGGGTTAGGTTTTGGAATGTGAAGGGTTTTTCCATTGTTTCTCAACAATAAATAGGCCTTCGAGCCTCATTGTAACATAGTTTAGAACAGTTCAGAGGCATGTAGCCACACATCTCTTCTCAGAGATAAGCTACCATCGCCCTAGCTGGTTTATTTCCATTTCTAGTTGTAAGCATATTTCAGTATTTTCCATTAATGAAATGAAGTATTATTTCTGCTGCATATCTGTCTTTATGATTATCCCTGTATTTTATTGCGTTCCTTTTTAAATCCGGATCATTCGCGCACGGTGAAGCAGATTTCGCGGAGCTACCTTCATGGACCTAGATTTCGCGGAGCTATTACACAGACTCAAGATAAAAAAGATAAGGCTGGAGCAACACACTAAAAATTAATATTCATTTCTTAAACATGAAAATACATTTACATGATACTGCGGCACATTCACTAGGTAAAATAAAAGTTACAGTGATTTAAACTTACGTGGAATAACACACAGTAAAACAGAGTAACTATTGTTTTCACGCGCCCACCAAAATTTGCTCCACCATTTTCTCCACAGACTTGCACTCTTTTTCTTTTGCCCTCTTACTCTCTAACCTCTCTACATAGTCAAAATGAGTTTTACATTCATATTTAACTCAGCATACAATTTTTACATTTAATTCATGACAGAGCAAAATAATTAATATGATGTTGTTGAGTGTGTTCAGAATCGTGCAGGTGTTTCTGGAGTGTGGGCAAAGGTTGCTGAATAAATACTTGCCCATATCTGTTTACCAAAGTACATAACTTCTTTAAATTCTTTTGCTGAGTTTCTAAATAGTTCGTGTCTGGCTTTAGTCCTTCTATCTTCAAGTAGAGATGCAACCAGCAAAAATACGTCTGACAGGTATGGTTGCGGTCAGGCTATTTATTGAGGTGGTTGGGATTATTATTTCCAACATGCTTGAATAGTTCACCATACGCGGGCACTATTTCTTACCTTCCCCTAAAGATTCATTTTCAACTATAATTCACAAAAAAATTTCTCCTGTTGTTATTAAAAATGTCTTGGTTTTGATAAATTGGTATGATTAGGGATGCGGATAAAGCTCTGTTCGGGTTCACAAAGTTCGTAGTGCACCCGCTAACCAGGCTACTTTAATCCCACCAATTAATACACACTATTTAATCACTATTGAAATTACATCTTCTGATCTGTAACAATGTAAATATTTTATTAAAAAAGTCTTGCCCTCCTCATTTCATCAATATGGAAACATCTTCTCAATTTTAACAAATTAAATACTTTATTAAAAAATTATTTCCCTCTTACTTTGTTAAGATGGGGAGAATTAGTGGTTTCGCATGGAATAACACGTACATTTCATTTGAGGTTCAGGTTTCTGAGCTTTTTAAAAAAGGATATAATTTTGTGTATTCATGATTTTGTTTGGAAGGAATTATACAACATTAGATACAAGAACAACATATCAATCCCATTAATATTAAAAAATGTTTCAAATTACAAAGGAAATAACATGTTAACCAAGAGCAAAAGTTATGGAAATTCTTTTGAAAGTTTTAATATTTAATATATCTACATCATATCAATTTTCCCTATATTGAAATTTCAATGTCGATTTTTTTTCCATATCAAATCGAATTCGAAATTGACAACTGCGGTTTGGATAGTCACAGGAGTTGTGGTTCTAACAATTCAGAACCAAGTTCAATATTTCTTTCCCCTTGTCCCCATGGCAACTCGCAAACAGAGCTCTTCAATGTTGTGTTAAATGCTCAATCCATTCATCACTTTGGAACATAGGGATATATGTCAATGTGTTTCGCAATATTGTCAAGTATTCATTCTTTTTGCAAAAACTATGGATCGTTGCTTTTACTCATATTATTTGTCATGGCCGCATTGCAGGTAGGAAAACCAAACCGGCCATTGTAATAGGTAACTATGATTTCTTTCAATTGGAAACGACTGTGAACTTGTATCTTGTTTTCACTATTCTCATCGGGGTTAATGGAGAAAGGTCACATTCATACCAATCTCTCCATTCGACTGCAGGTTGCATCTTCGGAGGAGTTGGGCTGACAGCAATAGTATCAATATTCTTAACATCTTATGCCAAGAAGAGAAGACAACATCCTGATAGCTCTACTACAAAGGTAGAGAAATTCCTATAGGATTATGCTTATGAAGTGCCAATGCCAACCAAATATTCACTCTTAGACCTTAAGAAGATCATGAACAATTTTGCAGAAAAGTTGGGAGAAGGAGGTTATGGGGTGGTGTACAAGGGAAAGCTTTGGAACAACGCTTTAATGGCAGTCAAGCTTCTTGATAGTAATAGGCACAACCAAACAGAATTCATGAATGAAGTCACCACAATTGGACGGGTCCATTACATCAATTTGGTTCGGCTGTTGGGATATTGCTTCGAAAGTTGTACAAGTGCACTGGTCTATGAATACATGATCAATGGATCTCTAGAGAAGTTTATATTTGCCAAAAGAGAGAATGGGAAATTTTAAGGTGGGAGCAATTGTATTCAATTGCTTTGTGTGTGGCTCGTGGAATTGCTTATTTACATCATGATTGCGAAAAACGCATCATACACTTCGACATCAAACCTCAAAATATATTGCTCGATGCCGACTTCACCCCTAAAGTTGCTAATTTTGGTCTAGCAAAAATGTGTGGGAAGGGAGAAGATCACATTTCGATCACGGCGTCGAGAAGGACGCCCAGATATGTTGCGCCAGAGGTGTGGTCGTGAGATATGGGTCCTGCTACTAATAAATCAAATGTCTATAGTTTTGGAATGTTGTTGCTAGAGATTGTTGGTGGCAGAAAGAATATCGATGTCTAGGTAAACTGGTCCAGTCAGTTATACTTCCCGGAGTGGGCCTCCGAGCTGATTGAGAGCAGCGAGTTGGGGATGAGATTGAGAGGTGGGGAAATAGAAGTTGCAGATGAGGAGAAGGTGAGAAGACTCGCAAAAGTTGGATTGTCGTGCATTCAGTACAACTCTAGAGATCGTCCTTGTATGACGAGGGTTGTCCAAATGTTAGAAGGAAATGGAGAGGACGTTCTCAATCTTCCGTTACCCTTCAATTCCTTGGCTACGCCTGAAAATCCTATGCTATCTTCCAGTGTAAATTCTTCTTTAGTTGAATTTATATCGTAGCTTTCCATATTTGATCGTCTTTTGTGTTGGAAGAATGGGCAGAGCACAAAATGCTTTGATACCCTATGAAAGAAACAAAGGAGGGCAGCGCTCTGATACTAATTAAAAGTCACAGAGCACAGCGCTCAGATACAAAACAATATGCAAACTCAGATTACTGATCAACAGTAAATCATAACTAATCAAATTTCACACATGACAAATTTACAGTCACAGCTTGACGCATCAAACAGGGAGTTGTTTGGAACAGAAAGGGAAATTCAACGATTGCGCAAAGCAATTGCGTTTGGAATTTCTGATAATTCCAGAACAAAAAAAACTAACAGAGAATAATACTCTGTTTCTTAACATAGAAGACAGAGTTTTTTCACACACACAAAAAACTTGTATTCATTAGCAAGACTGACTGTTACAAAATTCTTCCTCTAACAGAGGGATTACAACATCACTGCCTCAATAGTAGCCTCTATCTGAACCGCTGCCCTTTTCTCATCCTCTACAGGTCAAAAACCACCGTGGATCCTTGAGCTCCTCTGTTCTTCCTCGCTCTGGGCAACGGGCTACCATTCAACAACCATAATAAATTTACATTAAATCGCACCTTGGTTAACGACTTGACAGGGGTATGGCAGTGATGGATTCATCAATGCAAGGGGTATGGAAAAGGACTGGCGCTTCAGTTGAAAGTAATATTTCAACACTCCCCTTTAATTTCAATTGCTTGGTTATCAGTCATACCCAGAAACTTCCTCAAAAACTCAAAACTTTTCTACCCCAATGCTTTGGTCAAAATATCTGCAACCTGCTCCTGAGTTCTGCAGTGTTCTAAGACAATTTCTCCATTGTTTACCAATTCCCTGATGTAATGAAACTTTCTGTCAATGTGTTTTGTTCTCTTATGAAACACAAAATTCTTGGATAATGCAATAGCTGAGCTATTGTCACAAAAAATCACAGTTCCTTTTGCTTGCTCTTGGCATAAACTCCTTAACATCCTTCTCATCCAAATTGCTTGACACGTTGCTGCTGTAGCTACCACATATTCTACCTCTGCTGTAGACAACGCTATAATAGGTTGTTTTTTAGAAGCTCATGAAATAGCTTCTGAACCCATCTGAAAAACATAACCGGATGCGCTTTTCCGATCATCTACACTTCCAGCCTAATCACTATCAGTGTATCCAATTAAATCTGAACGTTCTGAAGCAGTATATAAAATGCCAAACCTTTTAGTACCTTTAACATACCTCAGAATCCTTTTTGATGCCTGCTAATGTGCTTCTTTTGGCCTCTCCATGAATCTGGAAGTCAAACTAACAACATACATTATATCCGGCCTAGTTGCAGTCAAATACATGAGGCTGCCAACTATGCTCTTGTACAAACTAGGATCAAAATCCTTGTTGTTGTCCTCTTTGCTGAGTTTTAATCCCATCACTATTGGAGTGATTGCTGCTTTGCTCTCCTGCATATTAAATCTTTCCAACACTGCATTAACATATTTCACTTGTGAGATAAAAATCCCATTTCCATTTTGTTCTACTTCTATTCCTAAGAAGTATCTCAGCAAACCCATGTCAGTCATTTTAATTCTTCTTTCATGACTGTTTTGAAATTTTCAATAAGGTAATCATCATTACCTGTGAAAATAACATCATCAACATATAACACAACAATTAGTATTTTACCATCCTTTTCTTTGATGTAGAGGGTGGATTCTCCCTCACACTTTTCAAATCCATTTTCCAGTAGATAGGAATCTATCCTACTGTACCACGCTCTTGGTGCTTACTTCAGCCCATAAAGAGCTTTCTTCAATCTGCAAACTTTGTGCTCTTGGCCTTTCTTTTCATAGCCTAGAGGTTGTTCAATGTAAACCTCTTCCATTAACACTCCATTTAGGAATGCTGACTTCACGTCCATTTGGTAAACTTTCCACTTGTTTTGTGCTTCTATAGAAATCACTGCTCTCACAGTTTCCATTCTAGCAACCGGTGCGAAAGTTTCCTCATAGTCTCTCCCATGCTGCTGCTTATATCCTTTGACAACAAGTCTTGCCTTGTGTCTTTCTATTTTGCCTTCAGCATTACTCTTGGTCTTGTAGACCCATTTAACCCCAATCACTTCCTTTCCTTTTGGTAGTTCAACTAAATCCCATGTCTTGTTTCTTTCTATGGCATTGATATCCTCATCCATAGCTTCTAACCATTTCCTATCCTTAATTGCTTCTTCGAAATGAACAGGGTCATCAACATGACAATATAAAGCAAACAAAGAGTTCATACCTTCATTTGTTGCCTCTTGTTCATAAATGTCACTTAAATTTCTGAACTTCTTACCTCTTTCATTTGGTGTACAAGTGCTTGAAGAAGCACTTGAATTTCTTCCTTGTGGTATGCTTGGAGAAGCACTTCAATTTCTCCTCAAGGGTGTCTCTTGCTGCCCTTGTGTTGGTGCTGTTGTTTGAGGATGCATTTCAGCCATCTCCTCATCATCTTCATCATGAGACAAAGAGTTTTTAACATTCACTGTTTTCTCTATGCTTCCATCCCAAGCTTCCTCCTTAATGAACTGAACATCTCTACTCACAATAAGCTTCTTGGTGGATGGGTTATACAACCTATAAGCTTTGGATTCCTCACTGTATCCAATGAAAATACATTTCTCCCCTTTGCTATCCAATTTCTTCCTTAGTTGATCTGGAATGTGTGCATAAGCCACACATCCAAAAACTTTCATGTGGGTGACTCCTTGCTTTGTCCCACTCCATGCTTCCTCCGGCACTCTGTTCATGACTGCTTTTGTAGGGCATATATTCAAAATATACACTGCACATTGTACAGCTTCAGCCCAATAATCATTTGGCAAATGATTTTCCTTTAACATACTCCTCGCCATATCCATGATTGTCCTATTCTTCATTTCAGCAACTCCATTTTGCTGCGGAGTGTACCTAGTGTTAAATTGCTTATGAATTCCATTTTCTCTACAAAAACGTAGAAATTCTTTGGAGATATACTCACCTCCTCTATCAGTTCTTAGAACTTTGATGCAACCCACTTTGGTTTTCTACAAGTGCTTTCAAATTGCAAAATCTTTCAAACACTTCACTTTTGTTCTTCAGGAAGTAAACCCAAAATTTTCTAGTAAAATCATCAATAAATGTTAGCATATAGTGGCTAATTACAAGTGATGGAGTTTGCATCGGTCCACATAAATCTGAGTGGACAATCTCTAAGGGTGCTTTTGCCCTTATGCTTTTCCCAGATGGAAAACTTTCTCTGTGTTATTTCCCCAAGATACAAAGGTTGTCTGGTTTCTCTATCAATGGTAATCCTCTTACCATTCCTTTTCTATTCAACAAGTTAAGACCTCCAAAGTTGAGATGTCCAAATCTCAAGTGCCACAACCAATTTTCATCTTTTGATTCGCTTTGGAAAGCCTCTTGTGTCACTGCTGCTATTTCTTCTCCATTTTTTAAATCTGCTATCATTCTGAGAGGGAACATCCTGTTCCTTGTCATCTTCACTTCAACAATACATTGTTTGTTGGGTGTTTTATCCATGATGGTGCATAAATCATCCACAAAGAAAACATTGTACCCCTTTTGAATAAGCTGTCCAATACTTATGAGGTTACATTTCATTCCAGGAACATAATAAACATCTGCTATGGTTTTCTTTTCACCTTTCCTTGTTAAGACATTTACTTCTCCTTTTCCCATACCATAAACTTTACTATCAGTCCCTAGTGTGACTTGTGACTTCACACTCTGATCTAACATAGAAAATAGGGCTATGTTTCCTGTCATATGGTTACTGCAACCGGATTCTAGAAAGCATACATCTTCACTCTCTTCTTCAGCCATATTATAGGCTAAAAACAAATTATCTTGGCTGATATTTTCTCCAGTGAAATTTGCACTAGTTCTATTACTCATATCATGCTGCTTCTTCCTACATTCATTTGCATAATTCCCATATTTTTTACAATAGTGACATTGGACATTGGATTTATCATACCTTTTTCCTTGAGCATGATGTTGTCAACTTTGTTGGCTGCTGCCTTGGCCTTGGTTCTGATTTGGATTGCTGCCTCTTCCTTGAGCATTTGCTGGACTGCTTCTTCCACCTCTGTTTTGGCTTCTACCTCTTCCTCTCTTGTTTCCTCTGCCTTGACCTCTTCCTCTTCCAAAGAACATCTGGGTCTTAAAGGCATGCTCTAGAGATGAGTTTTCATTTCTACTCAATCTCTGCTCATGTGTCATCAGTGATGCATGTAGTTCGTCAACTGAGAAGTTTGTGAGATCCTTTGTCTCTTCTATGGTGGTGACAATCACATCGAACCTTGAGGGTAGGATCCTCAATAGTTTCTCCACAATCCTCCTTTCTTCAAGAATCTCTCCATGAGACCTTATCTGTGTGACCAGACCAATCACATGTGTGAAGAATGAGTCAATATTATCTAACTCCTTCATGCAGAGAGTCTCAAAATCTCTCCTCAGCAACTGTAGTTTTGTTGTCTTTACTTTCTCCATGCCTTGATAGGCTATCTTGAGAGTTTGCCATGCTTCTTTGGATCTCTTGGCTGCTGCTATCCTTGGAAACACACTCTCATGCATTGCTTGATACAAAAAGTAGAGGGCTTTAGAATCCTTCTTCTTATTGCTCTTCAACAGATCTTTCTCTGCCTGAGTTAAATTATTAAACTCATCTTCATCTGCTGGTTCTTCAAACCCATCCTCAACAAATTCCCATAAGTCTTGGAAAGCAAGCAAAGCTCTCATAGTTATTGCCCAATAGTCATAGTTTTTTCCATTAAATTGTGGGAGCTGAGTATTATAGATACCTATGCTAGTGCTGGCTCCAGCCATTCTTGCACTCTTAACTATGTTTCAAAATACTTGACTGTGTATTTAAAATAATTGACTGTCCTCAACAGTAACACAAAAAACTAACTTGAGAAATACCTTGTATTCTTTCTTGACTGAGTCTTCACTCTGCTGGAGAAGCTGTTGCAACAAGAAATCCTTCCTTCAGCTTCTTTGACACCTTCAAAGAGCCTGGACAAGCTCCGATACCATGTTGGAAGAATGGACAGAGCACAAAATGCTTTGATACCCTATGAAAGAAACAGAACAGGGCAGCGCTCTGATACTAATTAAAAGTCACAAAGCACAACGCTTAGATACAAAACAATATGCAAACCCAGATTACTAATCAACAGCAAATCATAACTAATCGAATTTCACACATGACAAATTTACAGTCACAGCTTAACGCAGCAAACAGGGAGTTGTTTGGAATAGAAAGGGAAATTCAGCGATTGCGCAAAGCAATTGTGTTGGGAATTTCTGATAATTCTAGAACAAAAAAAAACTAACAGAGAATAATACTCTGTTTCTTAACATAGAAGACAGAGTTTTTTCACACACACAAAAAACTTGTATTCATTAACAGGACTGACTGTTACAAAATTCTTCCTCTAACAGAGGGATTACAACATCACTGCCTCAATAGTAGCCTCTATCTGAACCGCTGCCCTTTTCTCGTCCTCTACAGGTCAAAACCACCATGGATCCCAGAGCTCCTATGTTCTTCCTTGCTCTGGGTCATGGGCTACCATTCAACAACCATAATAAATATACATTAATTCGCGCCTTGATTAACGACTTGACAAGGGTATGGCAATGGTGGATTCATCAATGCAAGGGGTATGGCAAAGGACTGGCGCTGCAATTGAAAGTAATATTTCAACATTTTGCAAACCAGTCTTCGCACTGTTGCGAAATCGGTCCCCGGAAAACCATGGAGAAAGCTAATTACCTCCAACGAAGTGCAGTGGCAGTCCCCAAGCCAGGATTTGTTTCCTGAGAATATGCAGTGAGTATGTTCGCTTCCTGAAAGCCTGAAGAGCAAGCTATTTCAAAGACTTCGCATTGTTGCGAAATTGATCCTCTCACTCTTTGCCATACTTTGTGAGAATGATCTGGTGACAACTATAGGGAATGTTGAATACCCTGACTAAGTGTAGTGACAGCCCTCGAGGTTTGATTTGTTTCTTGAGAACATGTAGTGAGTATGCTCGCTTCCTGAAAACATGCAGTGAGTATATACATCTCAGGCCGTGCATAATGTAATATTGTCTACAATCACTTGAATACAATAATCGTTTTCTTAATTTTTTGTTTACAATCCCCTGAATAGAATAACCATTTTTATAATTTGTTTCTTTGTTCTTCATCAAAGACTTTGAATGGAATTTGAATGTCATGGCCACATAAACTGTTAGTTGCATAGATGTGTAGTAAAGGAATTTACGTCTATATTCCCCCAATGGGGGCAGGAATAAATCTGTCGTAGGGTTGGGGTGAGCCAAACTGTATTGTACGACTTGTTTAAGCTCAAAAACGAAGGTCATATTTCCATCGTATATTAATTTGGAGCCCGTCTATCATTAAAGAAACGAAACTTTGGTGGCTTTCAAATGTACCTGTTTTTTTTTTTTTTTTTATGGAGTATCTTTTTGAAAATAGGAAAGAGTACATTGTTCACACATAACATTATTCCACATATTTATACATTAAGCTTCACTTATTCCACATATTTATATATTAAGGTTGACTTAAGATAGATGGAATAACTCAATCACTCAATTATTTTGTTGACAAAATATCTAAACCACACATTTAAATAGAATTCCAAAAATTCTAATAAATTTAACAAATTTCTAAAAAAAACAAATATGAATTAATTACTCCAACAATATATTAGTTTTTTTATTTTAAGAAATTAAAATTTATAAAAAAATAATCTACCACAAAAATTATAAATATGTAATTAAAATAATATCAATAATATAATAATTAAATTATTCATTATATATATATATATATATATATGTGTGTGTGTGTGTGTGTGTGTGTGTGTGTGTGTGTGTATATATATATGTGTGTGTGTGTATATATATATATAATGATCAGATGATTAGAAATAATGATTATAATAATAATATTTTTTATTTGAAAAAATGTATGAAATAAAATAAATTGTAATTATATTGCATGATTTTTTAAGAAATTTTATAAATAGTTTTAAAAAATCATGTATTTTATTAGAGATTTCCTTTATATATTAAAATAAGTTATTCATTACCCCGATGGGGTGGAGGACCTTGAATCACGAAGTGTGGGCTAGTGTGGAATATACTTCTGTGAATGATAGACAGTGAGTACAAGGGAGGTGATATGGACAACTCGCAAGTGTGGCTCATAATCTTTGAGAAGGCCACAACAAGTTTTAAAGGCTGGTGGTATGTCTGGTTTTTTTCTTTTCTTTTAGGTTATGGGAGATAGGGAGGGTGGTGCAAACATCATTAAGTGTGCACAGGTTACCAGCTTGTGCATGATCACTCTCTCGAAAAACTTACTATGGGTAGTTGTTATTGGTGCTAGGGTTCTCAATGTTCCTCTAATAGTGGAATTTGTCGATTCATTTCTGACCTTGGTGATAAGGCACCCGAAGCCTCTCTTGGGGTTGGATCTCAAAACTGACTGGAGTTGAAGCACTCGTTTGGCCTGCAGTGAGCAGAAATTTGACAGTTATGGAAATGCTTTGCAGGTTACTGGTAAGGTTTCTTATTGGTTCCCCTACTTGTACTTGGTTCCTTCTGGCCCTTTCTGTGGTGGTGTGTTTCAATTGTGCTTTATATATTTGTTTTCTAGTGAATTCTGTTTGGCATGTATGTAACAAGACAAGACAATTTTGGCTCTGGGTTTTTGGTGGCTAGAGTTTCTTTAGGGTTCGCAGAAGTGCAAGGGTCCACTCTAGAATAGGTTTTCTCCGCTTGGGTGTGACCCAGGAGCACTTAATAAGTGGGGGCATTTTACCTGGCTTAAGGTGGCGCTGGTGTATTTTGGTGTGACTGATGATGTCATCCTTCAACTGGGGCTTCAAGAGGTAGAGCCTAGGTGAAAAATCATCGAGTATAATCAGTGTGGTAGCCCTAGTGTTCGGGTTGTTATGCCATGGTAGAGAGGCGAGGCTTGGAGTGTGATGGAGCCTCATGGCCCACCAAGGGGAAGAGATGATCAGGGAGGTGTGGATGAAGCCATGGGGATCGCTCGAGTAGAGCTAGGTAAATACTTGGAGCATGTCTCGGTCTAATCCCTAGGCCGTGTCATTTATCCATTTTCTTTTGACTCCTTGACATGCAAATTCATCTTACCTTGACCACGCTTGAGGATATGCATGGACAACACCATGACAACAGGAATGAAGTGATTGAATTTCTTAATGATATGCAACAAAATCAGTGGGACATTCTTGATGGTCTGACTTCCCTACTAAGAGGCCAGAGGTGAACCAATGACAATTTAGATGATTTGGACACACGTCTCACCCATGTTGAGTTTCATGTCCATCAAGATTTTGATCATCCTGGTCCTAGTGTTAGTAATCCACCAAATGTACCTCCAGTTTTGTGAAGTTCGTTGGTTGTCTCTTCATTTCGTGTGTTTTCTGGGCTATCTAGCTGGTTAGTTTATGGTCTTTATCTGAAGCATGGCAGATTCTCCTTAAATTTTGCATTCTTATCCTTGCCAACAATTCTGGTTGGATTGAGACTTGGAGAGCAAAGGTTTTTCTGGGTATCAAATGTAATATTTTGCAGAATTAATAGAACTTTTTTTACTAACAAAAAAAAGAGAAGTTATTCATTGTTTAGTTTATGTTATAAATTTACAATTAGTTGTGTTGTGTCAAAATATTTATAAATAATTTAATAATTTTTTTGTATTTTATTAGAGATTTCCTTCGTTACTCATTCTTTATTTTATATTATAAATTGTTTATTTTATATTATAAATTTGAAATAAGCATATTGATTTTGGATTAATAAAATCATTATTTTATTATATAAATTAGAAATATTTGAGTGAGAATTCTGAATCCGGAGAGATGGCTAGGGTTTCTGAACTCCCTTGCACCGCCGCCGTCACACTGCAGATCAAAAAAGGAGCCGAGAATGCAGGTAGCCCCTGCAGGATCTCGATTGCTCGAATAGCCAAATCGGTAACTCTGTCAAGAATTTGCCCCCGTAATGAACCAGATCACAAACCTCCCACGGTTGATCGACCACCTGCGGCAGATCGAACCTCGTTCAAGTCATGGAGGTGCTTTTCTTACCTGTATCGGGGTTTTTATCACTGGTTTTCCCGTGGATTCATTGCAACTACATATGATATGAATATCACACCCCAGCATCGACCAAATCAGCAAAATAATAGCAATTTCTTCCTGGGGCTTGATCTTCGTGCCACGCTTAAGGACGAGGAAGAAGGGCTCTGGTCGGAAATGGTTGTACGAGCAAGGGTAGAACAGAGTGCCACGCCCCTGCCTCCCTCTGAGTTAATGAGGGGCTGCATCATCAGCCGGAAGGTGAGGAATAGGGACATGGTAGATCCAGACAGGGCCATTGTACTCGGGCTGATTAATGGCTCCTTTGGTGAATTGGTAGGGCGAACAGCGCTTGGCACGCCAGAGCCAGAGCACACGGATATGATCATTAAGCCAGAACGAGAGCAGAAGGTTCCTAGTCGGCTAGATCCAACAAAGCGAGGTCTCCACAAGACCGATTTACTCTGTATGGATGCAGATCTGATCCAGATTTTCATCAAATCAATTGAGGGCAAACATTTTTGCATGCAGCTCAGTAAGGGAATGGGCATCCAAGCATTAAAAAGGGAAATCCAGGGACACCTTGGAAACCCAGCACAATATCAAAACCTTATATATTCTGGATACAATATGCAGGACAACCAAACTCTCCAACACTACGGCATCGCCAAAGATTCAACCATTATTTTAAATCTCTGACTGCGTGGCGGAAGCACTGGAACCAGCTCTAAAAATACAGGTTCCTTTCGGGATGCAGTGAAAGGGAAGGAAAAAATGAAAAATAAAGCAGCACCACCATCAGAGTTACCAGGACCTTACATTGTTGAACAAAAGCCAGAATCACCAACGCTACTAGTATCTACGCCAGAGGTAACTAGTCTACACTCTGATTTATCTAAAAATGCAGTTATTTGTAGATTTAATGGGTTCCGGCCAAAATCAGATGTCGTGCACCAGTGGATCTTTACAACATGGACAACAAACTGTGAAATTTACCTATGCCCCAAAGGGTACTTCATAGTTAGATTTAACACAGAACAACAACGAGACAGTATTACCAATTAGGGGCCTTGGTTCTGGGGCAGTGCTGGCCTCTTCCTCACCCCGTGGTTTTCTGATTTCGATGCCAATACAATGAAAGTCTCAACGATGCCAGTATGGGTAAGGCTACATGGTCTCCCTCTACACTTTTGGCATCACAAAGTATTAGCTGCTATTGGGAATTCCCTGGGGAAATTACTAAAAATGGATGAAGACAGAGCTATCAGGGGAATATTTACATTTTCCAGAATATGTGTAGAAGTGGATTTGAGTTAGGGGCTACCTGACCACATCACACTGAATTTCAATAATTCTCAATGGATACAACAGCTCGACTATGAGAACACAACGTTCTGGTGCAGGGGATGCATGCAAACAGGGCACCTTCAATATGATTGCCCATTTGCTCGAAAGGACCCCAGGAGAACCAAGAAACAACAGAAAAAGCCCAAAGGCTGGCAGCACACCGACCCATTGGAAGAAGAAGACATAAATGTGGAGCCTACAGAGAACCAGACAGAACCTGATACTCAAATGAGACAGACATATACTCAGGAAGAGAATGCCCCAACTACTCATTTGGGGCCGCACATTTCAGATCTGCAACAAGAGCCACAAATGGAAATAAGCGACATCAAACGAACCCATGGATCAGAGGGCTCAGAATCTGACAAAGAACTTCAACTGATCCCAATGGAAAATCAGCTAGCTATCATTACACCCACTCCCGACACTGGTGGTTGGCGATGGGTGGAGAAGAAGAAGGGTAGAAAAGTTTAGTCTTGCTGGAACATTTTTTATCTTTTTTTCTCTATTTCTGTAGCTTCCTGTCATTACAGGTACATTCATATGTTATTTTGTGTTTTTTCTCTGTTTGCTGCCTGTGATTACAAGAACAACCATCTGAATATGCCTCATGCATCTACAAAATGTAATTTTATCAATATGAATAAAATTACGACTTTTTTTCTACGGGAAAAAAATAAATTAGAAATATTTTATAATTTAAATAATTATTATTTTAGTTTTAAAATATAAAAGAAAAAAATTAGAAATAAAATATTTATAATAATATTTTTTCATTAATTGAAATTTATAAGAAACTTAATATTTGG
The DNA here is from genome assembly GCA_031772625.1 of Pinus tabuliformis. NCBI lineage: Eukaryota > Viridiplantae > Streptophyta > Pinopsida > Pinales > Pinaceae > Pinus > Pinus tabuliformis. The sequence goes on from CM062812.1 coordinate 347,294,066, forward strand.
AGCTAGTGTTCAAATTAGAAAAATAAATGGGGTGTAAATGTTAAAATGGTCATATGTCATATGGGGTTTTGAAAAGAACAACATTAATCATATTCGTTCAAACATTCTGCTAAATACTGAACATAATTCTACAATATTCCTATAATGTGACAATGGTACAAAAAATTATGCCATTCTGGCATTATTGTGCCTCAATTAAGAAATATTGTTCTTACAGTACAAAATTGTATACCATTTCAATATACAATTTCAAGTTGTACTCTTGCAAATAATTTCCCTACAATCTTACTTACTACTTTTGTTGTATACAATTCCTACATGCAATTAACAGTTAAAATTAGAGAATTTTTGAAGAAAAAATGGGCCCAAAAAAAAAATGTACAACCAATTTTTTTTTTATAACAACCAATAGGGTTCAAGATGATGATGTCAACCATGGGGGATTATTGGCATTTTTTGGAGTAAAAAATTAAAAATATTAAAAAAGGAAACTATTTTTTCAACTTGTATTTCCAACTTATATCCCTATAGTTTTACCCACATTTCAAGGAGGACCACTTGTTGGATGCATAATTTAATTCCTCATCCAAAGAGTAACCATATTCCATACTTTTGAACCCTACTATGTAAAAAATGAGAAATACATGAGAAAAGTGACTTCAATCACTTCTTTACATGTATTTTTCATTTTTGTGAGCGGTCGTTTGATGCATAATTTAATTCCTCATCTAAAGAGTGCCCATGTTCCATGCTTTCGATGGACACTACTACATGAAAAATCAAAAATAAATGAAAAACATGATTGCAATCACATTTTTGCATGTATTTCTCATTTTTCGTGTAGCAAGGTCCATTAAAAATATGCAACATGAGTACTCCTTCGATGAGCAATTAAATTCTACATCCAACGAGTGCTCCCACTCAAAATTTGTGTAAAACAATAGTGAGATAAGTTGAAAATACAAGTTGAAAAAAGTAGTTTTTTTCTTTTTTTCCCTCTAAAATTTGATGATGTAATATAATCTTATTTTATTAGTTCCACTAAAATTTTATAATATTCCTAGGAGACCCATTTTAGACTCCAAAATTTCTCTAATGTCTGCTCAATTGACATAACTGTTGTATAGGTTTTCCTATCTTTTGATTTCCAAAACATTTGTAGTCTGTTAAAAGAATTTCGAGCTTTTCCTTGCTCTAATTCTTTGCATTTCTATTCGAGTTCAAGCATTTTCCTCTCTTAGACTCCAAAATTTCTCTAATGTCTGCTCAATTGACATAACTGTTGTAGAGGTTTTCCTATCTTTTGATTTCCAAAACATTTGTAGTCTATTAAGAGAATTTCGAGCTTTTCCTTGCTCTAATTCTTTGCATTTCTATTCGAGTTCAAGCATTTTCCTCTCTTAACCTATACTAAGTTGACTATTTTCTTTATGGCAGTGATTAATCATAGCTTGAACTTCTAGTAAACCTTTAATCAAATTTGTGTTCGAAGTTGTACCAAACCTATTATGACCTATGGTATAACCTTTCCCCAACTTATCAATAATTGTTTCATGCACCTACATGGTCTTGTAACAACTTCCACAGAAAACCTATCATGACATGTCAAAGGTTTGTCGTAACCTATGACATACCATACCATATTGCAATAACACTTGTTATAATCTTGTATAACGAGTTGTAACACCTATTACAAAATGTATTGTAGTCTTGCTACAACCTATGACCAATTTAGTAGGGAGATTAATTGGCACGTGTGTTGGTATATTTACTTACTAGCCAAAAATGTTTTTTCTACCCATTAAATCAATAATCTATCCATAATATTATATTATTACATATTTTAACACATAATCATATATCTTCAGTATGCAAGAATAGAGTATGCAACAAAAATTCTACTTATCTTTCAAGAGTCAATGGAATGATGACTCCACAACTATTCGAGCCCTAAACTTGAGCCACCATGCTCCCAAAACTGCTTAGGAGCTTCTATAAATAGGAAGCGTGCAATTTAGCATGGGTAACTGAATGACTCGGCCTGAGTCAGTTATAGATTCCAGTCACAGGGTTCACCAACTAATTAGTCAGTTATAGAGTCCTAACTGATGATTCATTGACTCTCATCAAATTAAGTTCATGCTAGAACTCCATAGTTACCATGGCTATAAACCAAAGTCCGAGGCTCTCAACTAAGATGCATCAAATCAAATATAATTAGTTGAATAATCACACTTCTATTACTTTTAGAATTCAAACCCATAACTCACTGCCCAATCCACTACTAAGTACTTCACTTAATTGAGGTGATCCGGGTCTTATTCCCTTAACATATACCCACATGACTCAACAAATAAACCATCACATTATTTTCATGTCTATACCAAGAATATACCCACATGACTCAACAAATAAACGATCACATTATTTTCATGTCTATACCAAGAATATTGTATCCTTATAATAATTATGATACTAGCGCTTGTCCCTCCTGCTACATTACTTATTACCAGAGGTCAGGATTGTCAATTTTTGAAGAATCATAGCATTAATAATCCTATACAGTCTTCAGAATTTGCAGACACAGTGTTCACATTAAAGGCTGCAGAGAACCTGACTCTATAATCAACCTTGCTAACTTGGCTATAACGAAGATTCAGGAAGGAGCTTTGGATGAACTAATCGATCCACAGCTAGAAATTGAAGTAAATCAGGAGGTGAGAAAGAAATTGAAGTAAATCAGGAGGTGAGAATTATGGTAAGCGCAGTTCCAGAGCTGGCCTTCAGATGCGTGGCGTCAGAGAGGGATGACCGGCCGGATATGGAGGAAGTTGTTGCTCAGCTTGAAAAAATCAGGCGTTCTTGTGGTACAGATCCACAACATGAGTTTGAGTCCTTTTCTAACATGAAAGAACCAAACATAACGCCATTGCTTCCCATCTCTGTGCAAGACACGTGACCGAAGATAAGCTCCACTCCCGAAATGATCAGTGCATAAATTTTCTTCTCAGTAGAGTATAAATCTGCAACATTCTCTTTGTTTAAAATTCAAGCACACTGATATAACTCCCAGATTTAATAATCGCACTTAATTATGACTGGCTTTGTATTTGCTATGTAAAATTGAAAAAGAAAAAAAGACGTTTTACATCTAGATTTTCTTTCTAATATTCTCATTAAAACAATGAAAAATGAAATAGCGTAACTTTTTCAAATAAAACTAAAATTCTTTCTTTTAATGTTTAATCCCTTTGGTATTTTGTAAACTTTTTCAAATAAAACTAAAATTCTTTTTTCTAAATGTTTTATCCTTTTGTATTTTTTTTTTTTTATGTTTAATCCCTTTTGTATTTTGTAAACTTTTTCAAATGATTTTTTATTTTTTTTAATGTTTTGTCCCTTTTGTATTTTGTAATGTTTAATAGCTTTTAGCATTGTTCTGAGGTAGACAGGTTATATTGTAATAGACCACTAATCTGGAAGTTTATGCGAATTTTGTTTTATTTTAATTTATACATATAATTATCTTTAATTTTTTTTTATTTTTATTTTTTAACAATAATTTTTAAGCTACAAATGTTAAGATAATAAAAAAATACCCTCAACACGATTTGAAATTACCCTTAATGGTCAACATCGACAAAGTTATGTTCAATATATGAAATGTTAACCCATTACATGGGACTCTGATGATAGCTCCGGCCGTGCACTTCTCTTATAGCTTTTATGAAAATGCAAGGAAATTTTTATGTTTTTGGGTCATTTTCTAGAATTTCGTAATATAATTATTTTATTTAAATTATAATTTGAAATATTATGGATAAAGCTTAAGAAATCAAAATCCTAAAAAAAAAACATAAAATTGTCTCATTTGTTTTAAAAAACGAGCGTATTTCATGTTTTCCAAAAGTATAGATTGTTTTTGTTGTTTTTATTATGTCTATGTTTTGTATTAGAAATTATAAATGGTAAATATGTAATATTTAATTAATGAGAATTTTAAGAGCTATCTCAATTGATTAAGTTCTAGTCTTTAAAGTATTTTGGTAATGACAAATTATAGAGTTAAACTTTTTTAAAGTTAAATTTTAAAAATATATATTAATTAATAAAATTAAAGTTTTTCAAAATTAATATACTATATTTATTTAATTATTTTATATTTTGAAAATTTTAATTTTAATTTGACAAAACAGTTTTTCGTCGCAATCATTATTGTTCAATATTAATTTTTTATTTTTTTAAATGGTTGGTTATTAATATAGAATCAAATAATCCGCTTAAACACAATTTCGCAACTATCACTATACACGCCTTCTTTTGCCTTAATACACAATTTCGCGACTATCACTTTACACACCTTTTGTCTTCAAAATGTTCACTTTAATTCTTCCTTTGCCTAATTTCGCAACGAATTTTAAATAAGCAATTATTGAATTTATGGATCTCTTTTCGAGTATGGTTCTATTTTCCCAGCCATCTTTGAATTAAGCAAGGAGGTCTTGCAATGAAAAGTATGATTACGAATAGTGTTAATAGTGGATTTGTTGACTCAAGATATTGGTGTTATTTTTTTTAAGAGATTATTAAAGATATTATGTTTATGAATATTTAATAGAGTGGTTTTTTCGGATATTGTTTGTGTGAAAATGTTTGTGGTGTTTTAATTTTTTATTTTGGGAAGAGAATTGATTTTTTTTAGGTTTTATAGTCCAATCAAATTGTTTAGAAAATATATTAAACAATTTTATTTATAAATTAGTTGAAGGTGTGTTGATTTATACTGAAAGAAAGATATAAATTATTTTAATGTTTAAGAGGCTAAAGATAGCCTATTTGACAGATTGCTTCTTCATTTGATTGTTGTATTCAACCCTTTTTGTGTGAAGCCTCACAATAAACGCTCCCAGCTTCTTGAAAAACCCCTCATTGAATAGATTATCCCAAGAGCTAGTTGCCAAAATATCTGCATAATTTTCCTTGTTGTCTTTGAAGGCCTCACATTCTAATATGAAATGTTTTTATGTTTCCACTTTTCAGGAAGAACAAAAAATACATACTCCTTCCTCCCACACTTCTTTTGCCCTTTTCTAGCACCATGTTGCACAATGGAATTGATAAGAATTACTCCTTAATTGAGAAATAAGAATTTTGGCTCTCCAAGAAATATTGGCCTCTATGTACGCTTTTTGTTGATGATTATGAGTGGGATTAAACACTTCAATATGATTATTAATCTAAAACTAACACGAAAAAATATGTGGGTGAGCAAGGATAGAGTGGAAAAAAGTTTAGATCAATTTTTAATATTGGAGGGAATGCCATAAGACTCTATGAGATTCCCATACTGAGTTGGTTCTGCAGATGAATTAGATCAATTTCTAGGTACTTTGAAGGTGGTTCCTATAAGGAATAGTGTTAATGCAATATCAATAAAGGAGGAGTTTATCGATTTGGTTAAGAGACTTTGGAGACCATATGACAAGATTATGGTGGAGTTAGATTAGCTACTTTATATCGTTAAGATAATTTGAAAAGAATTAAAAGGAAAATTAATAGTTGAGATTATGCAAAAACAAAAAAGATGAGCATAATTTGGTAGATGTGAAAGAATCTCTAGCTAGAACCTATGAATCACATGGAGTGGGATTTTTGTTCAAATAAACTAAATTAGAAACCGAATTTGGAAAAAAAAGCAGTAATTTATGAGACAAAATGGCTACTTGGAGGCTAAAAGCTAGGATTCCTTAGTTCGAAAAGTGTGATGAGAACTCTGATTATTTTTATCAATTTGCGAAGGGAAGGAGAAATATTAATACTATGTAAGATTTTGAAGTTAGATGGGGGGATTTAATGAAATTTGAAGAATTGGATACTATAGGGGTGGAACATTTTCATAATCTTTTTAATGTGAGAAGAGGATTTCAATTGCAAATGTTATCAGACTGACACAACACTTCACTACACTCATCTTAGAAGAGGATATTATATCATTAATTGAAGAGGTCTCTATAGGAATTAAAAGCCACTCTTTGTAGTCTTTAGAAGGATAAAATTCCAAGTCCAGAAAGTTTAACTATGGATTTTTTTATGTATTTTCTAGAATTATTGGAAACTGGATTTCTTCTAGTGGTAGAGGATACAAGCTTGTGTGGAAGAATTTTCACGATCCTCTTATTCTAAAATTAGATATTCCATCCTCCTTTGAGGATATATGTCTGATATATTTATGTAGTACTTTTTATAAGATAGTGGTAAAGGTTTTGGCAAATAGGGTGAAAAACTTTTGTTCAAAACAATTTGGTTTCCTAGCTAGGCCATAAATTCATGAGGTTATTTGGGTTTCTCAAAGTGACATTTACAACATTAAATTAAGGCATTTAAAGGCTATGGTGTTAAAACTTGATTTGTCAAAGGCTTATGACAAGGCCAATTGGATTTAGCTAAGGTTAGGGACAAAAAAATTTGGATTTGAGGTATCTTTAATTAATGATATGAAAATGGAGAAGGAGGTCAATTTCCTCTTCCTAAAAGCAGGGATCATTCTCTAGTGATTTGCAAGGAAAAATGGGTCTTAACACAAAACGGGTTTTCCAAAAGGTCTCTTCAAGTTATGAGTTAGTTTTTACATGTAAACTTAAGCATAAGCAACACAACATCACATGACTCATACAAGCATTCATGAAGAGTAGAACAAAGGATTTGGTGATGGAATTCACCCCTCCTGGTCTATATCTCCGGGCCTGTCAACATAGCCAGAATGCTCCATATATTGACTAGAAAAGGAGTACACAAAAGTTTGTTGATAAAACATGTGGCTATTTCCACTTTAAGGAAGTATTCTCCTGCAAATAACTCTCACATAAACATCATGACAACCTACATTCAATCTTGAAAACATCAACAACACAAGGTGTCTCCTACAAAGACCATGTACTCCATTTGAAAATGAGCATACATGAGCATATAAGCACTTCAATTCAACATTGAAGGACAAATAGAAAACTTTCCTCAACAAGACATAGTGAGAAAAGAACAAATGAGATGAAATCTACAAGTAAAAACTATTAGAGTAAACATCTAAAGGTAAGAAAACCCCTACAAGGCCTTCTCCATTCTCAAACACCTTCAAGAACTACTCCAAAAAACTAATTGATCCATACATCCATAAACTTGAACTTGCAAAAACTTCCTTTATATGTGCTCAAATCAGCAAATAGAGGTCACCATTGGATCGAGAATGTCCAAAAACCCCTTTGTAAACTCATCTTGAGCTCGAAAAGGATAAAAAATCACAAAGATATGGCTCTACAAGCTCTCCATTTAGTTTTTATTGTTATATGTCCTAAAAATCGGACCAAGAGTCTAATTCTTCTAAAAATCCACCCTATTTTCACTATGAAGGCGACAAATTCACCCATTTTTATGAAACCATCTCACAAAGAGATAGAAAAGATAGATGAACACGTTATAAATCAGCCTCTTCGAGGGGGCAACCTCCTTTACATTACACAAATGAAAAATTCTTGGATGATACAAATGACAAGACCTCCTTTCTATATATAGGAGTCTAAGGGGTCATAATATAATCAGAGCTGACATAACAATAATAATGTAAGAGCACAATAATAACAATAGTGGGCTTCTATAGGGCAAAATAATAACAATATGGGGACTACATGGGCAAAACAATATAATAAGGTGGTTGTACTAATAACAATAAGGGGTTACACTAGTAGTATATGGACCTAACATTCCCCTCCTTCAAAAAGTGTTGCCCTTAACGCTTGAGTAGTTCTTCATGCTTCTGTATAAAATTCTTATCCTCCCATGTTGTTCAGCGGGTAAGTTCTTCCACTTGATGAGAATCTCTGAAATTGATCGATTTAGTAGTTGTCGGGTTCTTGTTTCTATGACTGCTCTGGTGGGCTCTAGTATTGTAGCAATGATGCAACAACTCTTGGGACTCCCTTCTTTACTTTTATCAACCCGGTTGTTCGTAACAAACCTGGAAGCGACGGTGCTATATGCACAAGTACTAGCTCTTGTCGCAGGCTGTCACTTGATTAGTTGGCACAAGTCCGCTAGGAGATTAAGCCAACTTCTATGAGCTCTTAGAAGAAGCTTTTAACTGTGATGGATGAAAGCTAACTCAAAGGAGGTTAATCTACTTGCAGGAAGAAGCTGAAAGCTAAAAGGAAACACAAACCCTAGCAAACCCTAGTTTTACCGACTAGCCCTATTGGTGCAAGAAAAGAGATGAGAGTTGCAGAAATGGATGCAATTGACTCTTCAAACGGTGAAATGCATGTGACTAAGCTACTTCTGAAGGAAAATATGGAAAACACATCTTTTTGTATTTTTGAGTAATTTTGCAGGATTATTATGCATGTGCTTTAACTATGTTTAACTGTGCAGGGGTTTATTGGCAGAAGGAAGTAGAGTGGGCAGTTGCAGGAGGTTGGGAAGGTGAGAAGAGGACCTAAGGGGTCCCTAGCACCCTTCTAGAGAGTTTCACAGTGATCAGATCTCGAAAAACTGCACACGTGATCTTCTACAGGAAGTCTGCAGGGGTTCTACAGGAAGAGCCGAGAGAGGATTTTTGAGGGTTGATGGAGGAAAAACGGTGGGAAATTGGAAATGGAGGATGGATGAGGCTACGAAGAGGTCTAGGACCTGGTAAATGATACTAAGGAGTGAAGAAGATGGTTATATTTGTTCAAGGATGGAGGGAGCAATGTTGCACAAAAATGAAGAAATTAGGTCAAACTCGCAAAGTGTGGCAAATGAATGGAAGGAATCTGGAATTTGGGGTTGAAGCGAGTTGTGTGAGGAAGGAAGGATAGGCAAGGATGGATTACAGGTGATCTTCACACTACCTCTCAAAACTAATCAAAGAAAGACTAAAGAATAAGAGATCTATCTACTTTTGACCTAATCTGACCTAGAAACCAGAATCATGATGAACATCAAGCTATGCATAGGAAATCATGCCAGAACTATGGAAACCTAAGTAAAAACAGATCTAAATAGGCAAGCACAACTGGTATCAACTTTTCCTTCTAAAAATCCAACACTTGCAATTGCATTGAAAGGCAAAATAGTGTTTTTGTGGTAGCAAGGATGCCTTGGTATTATCTCATGGTCCTGTTGTGCCCTACAACAACCCCCCATTTCATAACATTTTCATTCACAAACAATTAACATATGAAATGGGTCCCTTTTAAAAAAAAATTAATTGGCATTAATGAATTTGTTCAAAAAAGGTACGATAATCAAGCGAATTTGTGAATGAGAGCCTTTTTGAATAAATATCAAGCAATTTTTGGTTAATGCGAAAAAGCAATCGCAAGATCGCATGACGCAATAACAAGAGAAACACATTTAAATATCACCTTGGTCCTTGCCGATGCGATATCGCTATCGGCGATCAGCGGTATTCAATGCACACACAAAAAGAGCACATATCTTACACCCCGATGCGATGTGATATCGGCAATCGGTTATCGGCGCTGCCTCTTGTGGAAAAATGCCTTAAGTTATAAGCCCCGACTCGATGCGATATCGCTATCGGTAGTCGGTGGAATCCCAAACACTTTCACAGGATGCGCAGGTCTTTTCCCCGATGCGATGTGATATTGCAATCGGAAGTCCGCAAATCATTTGACATACATCTGGTAATGTGCTCATGTGCTAATTCGATGCGATGTCGCAATCGGCATTCGCCAAAACAGCTCCCAAATGATAGTATCACTTACACCCCAATGCGATGCGATGACGTGTAACGATGATTAGAGTTCTTAAAAGGTGATTGCTTCAAGCTTTTAAGTTATATTTAAATCCGGTTGATAAAGCACAGATTTCAAAATGCCGTTAAATGCAGGGATAAGGTAATGCATGCGTAATTAAAACTTTGCCCCTTCGATTTAACGAACACTTACGATTAGACCTTTAAAAAATCTGTTGCACGCTTTAAGGGGTCATTCAGCCTAATAACGATGTAATGGTCATTTATGGAGCTGCAGGCCGTAAAATCACCATCATTGCATCTGCGGTGTCTTCTTAAATAATTAGATCCGCAGCCCCTTTTAGAATTGATCTTGCCACGCTTCAAGTGTTATATCTTTCCCGTTATGGATTGTCATTGTTATTTCCTCGTTACGATTTCTCTTGCATTTGTGTAGAGTTCAGCTGTCGACAGAAGCCTGAACATGATGGGGAAGAAGTTCAAGAAGGCTGCGGGTTCTACTGCAGCACCCGTCGCAGGTCAAGCTGCCACAGTTTCGAAGAAAGGCCTAATCTCAGATACTACATGCACCGGTCTTCCTAGCACTACATGGCAGGGTACATATAATCTGTTAGAAGCCGAGCAACCGACGAAGACAGTGACAGAGGCTAGCGTGGATGAACAAAGGAAGTCTGATGCAACTCTCAAAGACTTGGCCGACTCCTTTTTGCACAGAATAGCAGCAAGAGAGCAGGTCCTACCTTTCACTGATGTGGTATGCTGGGCGATCGAGGAAATTCCTCTCACTGATAGAACTTTTCATACAAGGTATGGAAGGATTTTCGGGTCGTTCAAGCCTGATGACCTGAGGCGAATGTATCATTTGCCTGAACCAGAGCTAGTCTATAACAGAGCCTTTGTGGAGAAGTTCGCGAACGAGAATGAATCACCATCCGAACCCCTCCGGGATTGGAGGCAGAACCCAACCAAACACAAGCATGAAAGTTCGGGTAAGTACTCCAATGCTTCTTTGGCTTCTCCCTATTGCTATGCGGGGATTATGATGTGTAGATTGTGGGGATTACATGACTCCGCTAATATCCATATTGACATGGTTCCCCTAATGGAAGCGGCTGTCAATAGTACAATTATGGATTGGGCCACTATTCTGTCTGATAAGTTGGTCATAGCTGTTCGTGAATTTAGAGCCAAAACCATAGTCAGCGAAAGGAAAATCCCACCGTTTTATTACTCTGCTTACATTATGGATACCCTGTGTTTTAATTCTGAGTTTCCTGTCCTCGGATGGAGATGGACCACCCATGATCCAACACCCATCCATTTGTACCATCGGAAATTGTGGAAGTCCTCTTACAAGGACCATTTGTATCAAATTTGCAATGGTTTCATGGTGCCCATTCACTATTCTATTTTCGACAGACCTATCCCAAGAATTTCTCATGAAGCTTCTTTTGACTTACCAGCCTTAGCAAATTGGTTCGGGGAAGAGCATTTCACCTATATTAGAGTTTTTGGAAGCAAAGCTAGGCCACACGTTCTCCCTTTATACATCCCAGACAAACTGTTAGCCCGGGAAATCTGCTACCAGATTATGTCCGAGAGTGTCACACAAACTCTCAAAGAGGAGAAGAAAAGAGGTTGGCCCTCTTTTCCTTTAAGAATTGGAGTTTATACTTTACTTAACTACAAGCATGCAGAAAAAGAAGCAACAAAACTCCAAATGATATCTCTGGCCACTATCCCAAACAGACTCTATGATCCAAACAAGACTGCTTTCATTGCCCTGGAATAGGCCAAACTGTCAGAGATTGTCCATCAAGAAGACGTGTTTGATGACTTGTTCGTAGGTGCCGGTTCAATAAGCCAAACCAAACAGCTTGCTGCAGTAAGATACAATGATGTGGCGTTAACTGAGTTTAATAAACTTAGAGAGCAGAGGTTGCAAACTCTGCCTCTAGATTTATTATCCACAACCCCAGCATCTTCCTCAAGCGAGCCTGGTCGACAGCAGATACGTTCACCTCCTGTTACAACTAAAGAACAGGATAAACATCAGGAGGAAAGGCAAAAAAAGGAGCAGTTAGAAAGGCAGCAAAAGGCACAGAAGGATCAAGAGCAAAGAAAGCAGAAAGAGATAGAGGAACAGAGGAAGAAGAAAGAAGAAGAGAAAGCAAAGAAAGAATGGGAAGATAGGCAGAAAAAGGAATTGGAGGAGCAGCAGCGGAAAGTGCAGGAGGAGCAGCAGAGGGCAGAACAAGAAAAAGAACGGAGCAAGGCCCACAGAGCAACATGAGCAAACCTCCACTGATCCTGAATTGATTAAAGAATGGAACCAATTCGATTCCATTATCAGTGGTAAGGAAGCCTCCAAAGACTCAGACACCTCTAAAACAAGCAATGCTCTCGATACTACTTCTTCTCAGGTTCTAGAAAGAACCAACGGCCCACCCATTTCACAGGATGTCGAGGTAATCACTCAAGACCCGTCCGATCAAGTTGATCTCCAGGTGGAAGAAATTCCTCCCCTAGATATTTTCTACAGCCCAAAGCATAGAGCCATTGTTAGGCGCTCTAGGAAGAGACAAAGGCTTGATCAACCTTCTATTTCTCCTGAGCAAACAGTCACGGGCAATGTGGTCTAGAAAGGGGAATTGGACCCCTCCGATGATCTAACTAAGCTATCGCAATTCGCGGGAGCTTATTCGGTAGCAACTATCGACAAAGCATCAGAGGTAAGTATTATGTTAAAGACTAAGGACCATGAAATTTATGCATTACAGGCAGAAGTAATTGAGGCGAAAAACAAGGCAGCACAGGTAGAAGAGCAGTTGCTGGCTCAACAGCAAGAAAACAATTTGTTAACCCAGCAGCTGCAAATCGAAAAACAGAACGCAGTCCAGAGGCAGAATGAATTGTCAGAGACATTGGCACAGTTGAGAATGGTGAATGAGCTGATAATGAAATCGAAAGATGAGCAAATAGATCAGCTATCGGCACAGCTCGAAAGCATCAAGGACGCCCAGAGTGTTAACGATTTCAGAGCAGAGGCAACTCGAATAAATGGCGCATTAATATCTCAGATCAGGCTCTTATGCCGACAACTTACTGATGCTGAGTCATTATGCGAAACATCCACAGCAGTATGTCAGCAGATAGAGAAAGCCAGAAATGAGCTAGATCAGGCCGAAGATACCATATCCGAATATCTTGAGTGGCAAGATTCTGAAGAAGGGAAAGTGGCAAACTTGCCCCGAATTTATGAAGCGTACAAGGACATACTCTTCATGGAATGGAACACCCAGGTAATGAAAGCGGAAAGGGCGGCCTCAAGATGTAAAATGATTGCCAGCAACATGATCAATCTAGTCAACGACACACTCTATCTGGCAAACATGATCTCCCAGTGCACACCTGGAAGCATAACAACAGCAAACATGCTTGAGCAGAGAAATTATCCTGATCTGGAGAAACAAGGAAGGTTAATCGCTGGAGTAAATACTTTAACCGCCGACGCATACTGGCTCTTTCTGATTAAACCACACTCTCAAAGGTCGGCTCTTAACTGTTTAACAGATGCCCTCCGATACCTGATTTCCGACATTCAGGATGCCACATATGATGCCCAGCTAACTTCGCGTCTCAACACTCCACCAGAAGTAGAGCCAATGCTGGCGATATGTCAGCAAAGGAGTAAAGGCAAAGAGACCACCGAATGAAGCATCGCCGCCGACTGCCAGATCGCCAGAAAAGATGATGATATTTGTTAATGCCAATTTAGTAGCTTTTCAGTTTTTTAGATATTTAGATTAGCATAGTATTTATAGACCCTTTCATTGTTTTGGAAAGGGTCGTAAAATTTTGTAACAGACTTAAAAGCTGAAGTTTGCACTACTGTGCTTCAGCCTATATTCTTTTGTGAAATTCGACCAATAGTTCTTAATTTAACGAGAAGGCTGTTATATTCAATTGTGCACTATTGTCTCTTGTTTGGAATGCTTTCTGGTTTGAAGGAAGAACTGCGACATAGCGATTGATACACTGGATTGTTGAGCAGCTTACATGGTACTTTTATCTGCATCTGCATTCTTTCTTTTTATATGAATTGCTGTGTTATTATCTTTGCTATTGTTGAATACATGTATGCGATATAACAACAAATCTTCATTTCATTTCACTATTGAATGTTTTGTGATTTGTTATCTCTTTTAATCATGCGTGTGCCAATGATATAAATGAATAAGTGTAGTAATTCGCTATTATCGCTCTGCATAACTAATTATGCAGAGCAATCTTAAATGATTTAAACCTCTATGCTTTAGTGTTAGAGTCATCTATATGCCTGCCTTAAAGCATAGATTATCAAACGCTACGCTTTGAAAGATTGATAAGACCCCGGGATAGATTTTAGTTGTTATATTCTTGCTAATAGTTTAAGTCCATCGCTTACCGCTAGCTTAATTCAGAAGTCACTCATCCATCCCATTTATCTATATTTCTGGGAAACTGGTCCCATTATCCCCAGTCGGAGCCACTATTCCAAACGGAAAAGGAGCTGCACTAAGGTCCGGACCGGGTGGTTTCCCCAATGTTGTTGCAACGATTTTCGGGGCATCAACATTTTTGGCGCTAGAAGGAGGGCCATCGACTGTGAATGGCAAGCAAACCCAAATCTGTAAGCCATTCTAAGAGTAATTCTCCCTCCAAATCCCCTCCTGCTTCTCAATCCCATGCTGGTTCTCCAGCACACAATCGAGAAGAAGGAGAATCAACCACCACTGCTCATACCCATCCTATTTCAGAACAATTGAGTCTTGAATCCCCTGAAGTCCAGTCTCTGATCCACAAACTTCAGAGCTTCTCGATTTCGCCACAGAAATCTGAAGTATCGCAAAGCAGTGTGACTTCGCAGTTCAATTTATCTCATCCACTTACCAGACTTCAGAGCGAGAAACTCGGTATTGAACCCACTGAGTTCCCTTTACCCAAAAGGAAAAAAGCAAAGAAAATCACTGAAGGATCTGATAGTGAAGACCTTTCTTCCATATCCTCCATCTCATCTCCTAATCTGCAAAGTCAACCACCCACTCCTCCATTACATATTGTCGTTCATCAGGGATCAGCACCTTCAATATCCCAACCTATTCACTCCTCATCTTTGATACCGTCCCAAACATCTGGAATCCTAGTGACAACCATTGTTGCTAGCACAATGGCAGATCCATGGACTAGGCCCGGTGCAGTCAATATGCCCGGACCATTGCATGATCTACCAGATGCTCCCGAAAAATGGCTGCCTAAATTTAATCCAGATAACGGAACCCAAGCTGAAGAACATATTAACAATTTTATGTTAGCAGTAAACTTAAAAGGAGTGACAGAGCAAGATGTTGTTGTAAGACTCTTCCCCTATACCTTACAAGGATCAACAGGATCCTGGTATTTTTCCTTACCTTCTGGTTCAATTACCAGTTGGAATACATGCCAAGAGAAGTTTCTCACCAAATATGGAGAGGATAGGTCCTTAGCAACTTTAATAAATGACCTCTCCAATTTGAGAATAGAGCACAGGGAACCAATAAAGGAGTTTAATGCCAGATTTAATAAACTACTAAATAAAATCCCTACCGCTTCTAAACCAAGTGAACAAATCCGAAGCGAATGGTACATCACTGCCCTACCTGCCAACATAGCTATCTTTGTTGACAGGGCTGGCAAACCTACGTTAGCTGAAAATATGAAAGAAGCACTTGCCGTTGAAATGCGCATCAATGCTCTTGAAAAGAAAGCTGCTCTAGAAGATAGAAAAGCTAAAAAAGTCTCGTTTAAAGAAGATTCCAAGAAGAAAACCCCGAAGGACCCATATGACATGGAAGGTTTACAAAAGGTCCTTAAAACATTGTCCAATGAAATGGTTGAGATTAAAAAGCAGGTGGCCGAAACTTCAAGCAAAAGACCATTTAGGACTTTTAAGAAAACCGAATCAAAGCCACCTAATGTTATATCTAACGCTGATTCGGACCAAGAAGAAGAGGAAGAGGAAACACCTTCACAGACCGATGATGAAGAAGAAGTAGCTGAATGCCACGGAATGTGGGATTTTATACTCCCGAACTCTGATATGGAGAATGAAGAAGAAGCCTTTACAGTTACTACAAGAAGTAAAAGCACTCCTAAACCCGCCCAGGCAACTTCAAAGAAGAGGAGCACAGGCGCTACTACAGCAAAGGAAAAGGTTCCCCCAAAAAAGTCACCTGTGGTAAGTCATCAAAGCCAGCCTTCAACTTCTAGTTCTCCTTCCACGTCCAAGACTCTAGTGGTATCCGATTCAATGGAATATAACATTGTTGATGATATGAAGAAAACCAAGGCAAATATAACCATGTTTGAACTTAGTAAACTGAAACATCAGCAAAGGCTACTTCTCAAAGAATTAAATGTTGTTCCCTCTACTCCCCTTCCTAGTACAAGAGCTGCCAACGATCAAGGCCAGCCTCCCGCAGGTATGGTTGAAATTACCGATTCAGTCTTAATCGGAGATAAATCAAATTCTCACACTCCACCCTTCCTGCTCACTTATGAGATTTATAATAGAAACCTACACAATTGTTTAATAGATTCAGGGGCCTCATCTAATATAATGCCAGCTTCAGTTTGCTCTAAGCTGAACATTGAACCCCAGAAGTCTGCCATTCACATTGTACAGCTAGACAGAACCAAAGTGCAGGTTGTGGGTGAAATTAATTCCGTAACCATCAGGTTGTCTGCTGATCCTAGGGTTGTACAAAGAATAGATATTTTGATCGCCGACATACCTGAATTCTACGGCTTAATTCTGAGCAGAGATTGGTCCGAAAAACTGCATGGGTACATTTCCACTGATTGGTCACATATGTGGCTTCCCTACAAAGGCAAGCCTAATCAAATCAGGATTGATCGTGAGAAACATATGACCCACACAGTAACTGACTTCGAACAAGAAAACCAGCCTGTTGCGTTCAACAACAACATTTTGGGGAATTATTCGTCAGAATCATTCTTTGGCAACTTTGTTGCCCAACCTTCTCCTTTTTCAGTTAATCATTGCACATCTCAGATTGAGAATTTTTCACAAACAGATTTGTCTAGATGTTTTAATGATGATGAAAAAGCTGTAAATTTGTCTGTTAATACTCCTTTGTTTTGGTCTTTATATTTTGATGGCTCTAAGTCCAGCGAGGGCTCAGGAGCAGGTTGCATTTTGGTTAGTCCGCAAGGAGAAAAGACAATGCTGTCCTGTAGACTAGAATTTGAGTGCACCAATAATACAGCCGAATACGAAGCTTTGGTCCAAGGATTATATAAGGCGATCGGCCTTAAAGTCCAATATCTTAAAGTGTTCGGTGATAGTGAGATCATTGTTAAGCACGTAAAGAATGCAATTCATTGCCTCTCAAGCCACCTTAAGCATTATCAATCGCTAGTGCAAGATCTCACCTCACATTTTTCAGCATTCGACATTTCCTCAATTCCTAGGTCACAGAATTCAGCAGCCGACTTACTAGCCAACGTAGCTTCCAAACTTCTGCCTTCTGAAGACTATAGCCTTGATAGATTTTCTGTAGAATTAATTTTTAGGCCTTCAGTTCCTGATAATATCACTAATTGGAGGGTTTTCAACCACGATGAGGATATCTTACAATTCTTAACCTCTGAAAAATCCTATGACAATCAAATCATTGAAGAAGATGAGCATGATTCCCAAATGAAAAGAACATCTCAAGAGAACGCGATCCCTAAGCCTGTGGTAAAGCTCGAAGACCTTTATGACATTAAAGACAGGTTCAAACCTGTAATTAATGCAAAACTCCAAAGCTCTACCTTAAGGTTTGAATTGATTAATTTGGGAACTGAGCAAGCTCCTCAAAATATCAACTTAGGATTAGGACTTTCTGTAGAAGAAAAGGAAGCATTTGTTAAACTGTTAAAGAAAAACAAACAAGTTTTTGCTTGGAAGTATGATGACCTCAAGACATATGACACTTCTATCATCCAGCATACTATTCCTATGCTTCCCGATCAAAAGCCGATTCAGCAGAAGTTAAGGAAAATCCACCCAAATTTGGAGAGCCAGATAAAGTCGGAACTTAACAAGCTTTTAAAAGCCAAAATTATTTTTCCTGTCCGACATTCAAATTGGGTCTCTAATATGGTACCAGTGAGGAAGAAAAATGGCGACATCCGAATTTGTATCGATTTCAGAAACTTGAATAAAGCGAGCTTGAAAGATAACTTCCCATTGCCTACTATGGAGCAGATCCTCCAATCAGTAGCAGGATCTGAATTGATGTCCTTTCTTGATGGATTCTCAGGATATAACCAAGTTCTAGTTCATCCTGATGACCAACTCAAAACCACATTCAGAACAAAATGGGGAACATATGCATATCAAAAAATGCCTTTTGGACTCATAAATGCAGGAGCGACGTTCCAGAGAGCTATGGATACAGCCTTTAGAGGGTTGATTAACCGAACAGTAGTCGTCTACCTTGATGATATTACTGTGTATTCTAAAAAGAGATTTAATCATTTGCATGACTTGAATCAGATTTTTCAGCGATGCAAAAGATATGGCATCTCTCTCAACCCAAAAAAGTCTTTCTTTGCTCTTGACCAGGGTAAGCTTTTAGGCTTTATTGTATCTAAAGATGGCATTTATATAGATCCTGATCGGATTAAGGAAATTTCTGAAATCCCTTTTCCACACAACAAAAAAGCGATGCAGTCATTTTTGGGTCAGATTAATTTCGTCAAACGATTTGTTCCAGATTTTTCGCAGATAGTATTACCACTCCAGACGATGATTAAGAAAAATTCAACCTTCAGGTGGGGATTAGAAGAAAAACATGTTTTTGATGTTATCAAGCAATCAATAATCACTGCCCCAGCCTTGAATACTCCAAATTTTTCTAATCATTTTACGTTGTATACCATCGCATCCGACTTATCTTACGCTGCAGTACTCACGCAATTAAATGATGACAATTTGGAAGCGCCCATCTCCTTCTTTAGTTCAAACTTTCAGGGCGCCGAGTTAAATTATTCTGACGTTGAGAAACAATCTTTTGCTGTGTTTAAGGCAGTCAAGCATTATCGACCCTTTCTTTTAAAAACCCATACTAAAGTAATAGTTCCTTTCCCGGCAGTCAGGCAACTATTAATTCAGCAAGAAATGGGTGAAAAAAGGGCAAACTGGGTCGCAGCGCTCCAAGAGTATGACTTAGAAATAAAGCCAGCAAAGATTGTTAAAGGCCAAGGTTTTTGCAGGATATTGGCAGGAGCATCTAACATTCTGGAATCAAGCGATACAGATCAAACCCAAGAAGTTAATCAGATAAGTGCTACAGATTCCGAATCTCAATATGCAGATTTAATCTTTTATTTAAAGAATGGTTATGCACCTCCGAATTTGTCTTACAAAAACAAAAGGGCCATTAGATTAAAAGCGAAGAATTTCTCGATTATTAATGATGTACTTTTCAAAAGAAATTATGATTCTGTTCTATTAAGATGTCTTGAAAAACCTGAGGCTCAAAAGGTTTTGCAGGAGCTACATGACGGACTGGCAGGAGGACATTTTGGAGCTGATACAACAGCTCATAAAGTTATTCATGCTGGTTACTATTGGCCTACTTTGTTTAAAGACGCTCACGAGTATGTAAGGAAATGTCTCAAATGCCAAACTTCTGGTGGAAGACAACAAAAACCAGCTTTCCCTTTGCAACCAGTCAACATTGAACAACCTTTTGAACAATGGGGATTGGACATCATTGGAGAAATCAATCCACCTTCTTCCAGGCAACATAAATATATCCTTACAGCCACCGATTACTTTACAAAGCGGGTAGAAGCAGTTCCGTTAAAGACAGCAAACTCTGAGGCTATCATTGAATTTATAGATCAGTTCATCATTACCAGGTTTGGTGTTCCAAACGCTCTTGTCTTTGATAATGCTTCTTATTTCTCAGGTAATGCAATCATTGATTTCGCTATCAAAAGAGGGTTTAAATTAAAGTATTCTGCTAATTACTACCCTCAGGGTAATGGCCTAGCAGAATCAACTAATAAAAACCTAATCAAAATTATTAAGCGAACAATCGAAGAGAATCATAGGAACTGGCATAAATCCTTAGTATTTGCATTATGGGTCGATAGGATAACACAGAAAGCCTCCATAGGAACCTCTCTGTTTAAACTTGTCTATGGAAAAGAAGAAATTATACCAACCAATCTTCTTCTTCCCTCTCTAGCCCTAGTGCAATTTATTGAGGAAACTCCTTCTTCCTCTATCCAGCTCAGATATGATCAAATTCTCAAACTTGAAGAGGAAAGGGAAAAGGCCAAGATTACACACGCCAAACATCAGCAAGTCATCAAAGCAGCTTTTGATCTAGCCTCATCTAGTCCTAAACAATTCCAAGTCGGCGATCTAGTTCTGAAATGGGACAAAGCCCATGAAGACAAAGGTAAACACTCCAAATTTCAGAAACTATGGCTTGGACCATTTCAGATCTGTGAAAAGATAGGCCATTCAACCTTTATACTGCAAGATTTATCAGGGATGAGAGATTCTCTCCCTGTTAATGGTCTGATCTTAAAGAAATTCTTTAATTAAGGAGGTGATCCCTTCTCCTTATAGTTTAATAGATTTTTATAGTTTGTAGGATTTGTAGAAAATAAGGGTGTAGGATATCTTCCATTGACCTTTTGCTGTAGTCAAAAGTTGTCTCGCTGGGGCACTATCAATATTTGCTTTTGGATAATAGAATCCTAAAACAAGAAAGATCATTTCTAGGAAATTAGATATCTTTTTATTTTGAGATCGCAGTCTTACTTTGTAAACTTCTCTCAAAACGTAAAAGTTCTATGAGTCATTGTGAGTCTTTTAAAAATTGGTCTCCAAAGGTTATCTATATTAAGATAGAAGCTAATCCATCTTCAGCATCTTTAACCCTTAATCTGTCATCCATTTACTCTCAAAGAGAAAATTGTTCATCCCATTCACTAAAGTTTATGATTACTCAGAGTGTAATTCTAAAATATAAAGATTAAAGATAAGAGGTCTTATTACAAGCCTGCTTACCGTGTTCATAGGAAAATAATTTAACTGACATTACCAAAACTGCATATCAAACAGGGTAATGGCTTGAAATTACAAGACAAGGGGTCTCATCACGAGCCAGCTTGTTCAGTTAGATTACTACCAGTGAATGGCATTGTCAACAGCTGGCCACCAAACCAGGACAATGGCTTTTTATCTTAAACAAAGAAGAAAAGAAAATGAAGTACAAAATATGCAAACATGTTTTGGATTCATTATGTTTAGTCACACTCTTAAGTGAATGGAACAATGGACAACAGCATGGTTAAAAGGTAACCCTGCCGAGACTATAAACGTTTGCTGGCAGCAGAGGCTCTACCTATGACAGAGGAGTTTACTTTAAAAGCTGATTTGGGAAAAGTTTTATGTTTTACCATTATAAACCATTAAAGACCTGTTTTAAAACTTAGAATGTATTTATTTTCTTTACAAAAAGAGGAAGTCAACAGAAGAATTCTACTTTATTCAGAATCAATAGATATCTAGTTATATTAGAAATTTTCTTTCCCTTGTAGAGATTCTATTTGAAAAAGTTTAAGTATTTTTATCAGTCCAGAGATAACTGGTTCTACCAACGAATCGCCAATTGTTGTGCCCTACAACAACCCCCCATTTCATAACATTTTCATTCACAAACAATTAACATATGAAATGGGTCCCTTTTAAAAAAAATTTAATTGGCATTAATGAATTTGTTCAAAAAAGGTACGATAATCAAACGAATTTGTGAATGAGAGCCTTTTTGAATAAATATCAAGCAATTTTTGGTTTATGCGAAAAAGCAATCGCAAGATCGCATGACGCAATAACAAGAGAAACACATTTAAATATCACCTTGGTCCTTGCCGATGCGGTATCGCTATCGGCGATCGGCGGTATTCAATGCACACACAAAAAGAGCACATATCTTACACCCCGATGCGATGTGATATCGACAATCGGTTATCGGTGCTGCCTCTTGTGGAAAAACGCCTTAAGTTATAAGCCCCGACCCGATGCGATATCGCTATCGGTAGTCGGCGGAATCCCAAACACTTTCACAGGATGCGCAGGTCTTTTCCCCGATGCGATGTGATATCGCAATCGGAAGTCGGCAAATCATTTGACATACATCTGGTAATGTGCTCATGCGCTAATTCGATGCGATGTCGCAATCGGCATTCGCCAAAACAGCTCCCAAATGATAGTATCACTTACACCCCAATGCGATGCGATGACGTGTAACGATGATTAGAGTTCTTAAAAGGTGATTGCTTCAAGCTTTTAAGTTATATTTAAATCCGGTTGATAAAGCACAGATTTCAAAATGCCGTTAAATGCAGGGATAAGGTAATGCATGCGTAATTAAAACTTTGCCCCTTCGATTTAACGAACACTTACGATTAGACCTTTAAAAAATCTGTTGCACGCTTTAAGGGGTCATTCAGCCTAATAATGATGTAATGGTCATTTATGGAGCTACAGGCCGTAAAATCACCATAATTGCATCTGCGGTGTCTTCTTAAATAATTAGATCCGCAGCCCCTTTTAGAATTGATCTTGCCACGCTTCAAGTGTTATATCTTTCCCGTTATGGATTGTCATTGTTATTTCCTCGTTACGATTTCTCTTGCATTTGTGTAGAGTTCAGCTGTCGACAGAAGCCTGAACATGATGGGGAAGAAGTTCAAGAAGGCTGCGGGTTCTACTGCAGCACCCGTCGCAGGTCAAGCTGCCACAGTTTCGAAGAAAGGCCTAATCTCAGATACTACATGCACCGATCTTCCTAGCACTACATGGCAGGGTACATATAATCTGTTAGAAGCCGAGCAACCGGCGAAGATAGTGACAGAGGCTAGCGTGGATGAACAAAGGAAGTCTGATGCAACTCTCAAAGACTTGGCCGACTCCTTTTTGCACAGAATAGCAGCAAGAGAGCAGGTCCTACCTTTCACTGATGTGGTACGCTGGGCGATCGAGGAAATTCCTCTCACTGATAGAACTTTTCATACAAGGGATGGAAGGATTTCCGAGTCGTTCAAGCCTGATGACCTGAGGCGAATGTATCATTTGCTTGAACCAGAGCTAGTCTATAATAGAGCCTTCGTGGAGAAGTTCACGAACAAGAATGAATCACCATCCGAACCCCTCCGGGATTGGAGGCAGAACCCAGCCAAACACAAGCATGAAAGTTCAGGTAAGTACTCCAATGCTTCTTTGGCTTCTCCCTATTGCTATGCGGGGATTATGATGTGTAGATTGTGGGGATTACATGACTCCGCTAATATCCATATTGACATGGTTCCCCTAATGGAAGCGGCTGTCAATAGTACAATTATGGATTGGGCCACTATTCTGTCTGATAAGTTGGTCATAGCTGTTCGTGAATTTAGAGCCAAAACCATAGTCAGCGAAAGGAAAATCCCACCGTTTTATTACTCTGCTTACATTATGGATACCCTGTGTTTTAATTCTGAGTTTCCTGTCCTCGGATGGAAATGGACCACCCATGATCCAACACCCATCCATTTGTACCATCGGAAATTGTGGAAGTCCTCTTACAAGGACCATTTGTATCAAATTTGCAATGGTTTCATGGTGCCCATTCACTATTCTATTTTCGACAGACCTATCCCAAGAATTTCTCATGAAGCTTCTTTTGACTTACCAGCCTTAGCAAATTGGTTCGGGGAAGAGCATTTCACCTATATTAGAGTTTTTGGAAGCAAAGCTAGGCCACACGTTCTCCCTTTATACATCCCAGACAAACTGTTAGCCCCGGAAATCTGCTACCAGATTATGTTCGAGAGTGTCACACAAACTCTCAAAGAGGAGAAGAAAAGAGGTTGGCCCTCTTTTCCTTTAAGAATTGGAGTTTATACTTTACTTAACTACAAGCATGCAGAAAAAGAAGCAACAAAACTCCAAATGATATCTCTGGCCACTATCCCAAACAGACTCTATGATCCAAACAAGACTGCTTTCATTGCCCTGGAACAGGCCAAACTGTCAAAGATTGTCCATCAAGAAGACGGGTTTGATGACTTGTTCGTAGGTGGCGGTTCAATAAGCCAAACCAAACAGCTTGCTGCAGTAAGATACAATGATGTGGCGTTAACTGAGTTTAATAAACTTAGAGAGCAGAGGTTGCAAACTCTGCCTCTAGATTTATTATCCACAACCCCAACATCTTCCTCAAGCGAGCCTGGTCGACAGCAGATACGTTCACCTCCTGTTACAACTAAAGAACAAGATAAACATCAGGAGGAAAGGCAAAAAAAGGAGCAATTAGAAAGGCAGCAAAAGGCACAGAAGGATCAAGAGCAAAGAAAGCAGAAAGAGATAGAGGAACAGAGGAAGAAGAAAGAAGAAGAGAAAGCAAAGAAAGAACGGGAAGATAGGCAGAAAAAGGAATTGGAGGAGCAGCAGCGGAAAGTGCAGGAGGAGCAGCAGAGGGCAGAACAAGAAAAAGAACGGAGCAAGGCCCACACAGAGCAACATGAGCAAACCTCCACTGATCCTGAATTGATTAAAGAATGGAACCAATTCGATTCCATTATCAGTGGTAAGGAAGCCTCCAAAGACTCAGACACCTCTAAAACAAGCAATGCTCCCGATACTACTTCTTCTCAGGTTCTAGAAAGAACCAGCGGCCCACCCATTTCACAGGATGTCGAGGTAATCACTCAAGACCCGTCCGATCAAGTTGATCTCCAGGTGGAAGAAATTCCTCCCCTAGATATTTTCTACAGCCCAAAGCATAGAGCCATTGTTAGGCGCTCTAGGAAGAGACGAAGGCTTGATCAACCTTCTATTTCTCCTGAGCAAACAGTCACGGGCAATGTGGTCTGGAAAGGGGAATTGGACCCCTCCGATGATCTAACTAAGCTATCGCAATTCGCGGGAGCTTATTCGGCAGCAACTATCGACAAAGCATCAGAGGTAAGTCTTATGTTAAAGACTAAGGACCATGAAATTTATGCATTACAGGCAGAAGTAATTGAGGCGAAAAACAAGGCAGCACAGGTAGAAGAGCAGTTGCTGGCTCAACAGCAAGAAAACAATTTGTTAACCCAGCAGCTGCAAATCGAAAAACAGAACGCAGTCCAGAGGCAGAATGAATTGTCAGAGACATTGGCACAGTTGAGAACGGTGAATGAGCTGATAATGAAATCGAAAGATGAGCAAATAGATCAGCTATCGGCACAGCTCGAAAGCATCAAGGACGCCCAGAGTGTTAACGATTTCAGAGCAGAGGCAACTCGAATAAATGGCGCATTAATATCTCAGATCAGGCTCTTATGCCGACAACTTACTGACGCTGAGTCATTATGCGAAACATCCACAGCAGTATGTCAGCAGATAGAGAAAGCCAGAAATGAGCTAGATCAGGCCGAAGATACCATATCCGAATATCTTGAGTGGCAAGATTCTGAAGAAGGGAAAGTGGCAAACTTGCCCCGAATTTATGAAGCGTACAAGGACATACTCTTCATGGAATGGAACACCCAGGTAATGAAAGCGGAAAGGGCGGCCTCAAGATGTAAAATGATTGCCAGCAACATGATCAATCTAGTCAATGACACACTCTATCTGGCAAACATGATCTCCCAGTGCACACCTGGAAGCATAACAACAGAAAACATGCTTGAGCAGAGAAATTATCCTGATCTGGAGAAACAAGGAAGGTTAATCGCTGGAGTAAATACTTTAACCACCGACGCATACTGGCTCTTTCTGATTAAACCACACTCTCAAAGGTCGGCTCTTAACTGTTTAACAGATGCCCTCCGATACCTGATTTCCGACATTCAGGATGCCACATATGACGCCCAGCTAACTTCGCGTCTCAACACTCCACCAGAAGTAGTGCCAATGCTGGCGATATGTCAGCAAAGGAGTAAAGGCAAAGAGACGACCGAATGAAGCATCGCCGCCGACTGCCAGATCGCCAGAAAAGATGATGATATTTGTTAATGCCAATTTAGTAGCTTTTCAGTTTTTTAGATATTTAGATTAGCATAGTATTTATAGACCCTTTCATTGTTTTGGAAAGGGTCGTAAAATTTTGTAACAGACTTAAAAGCTGAAGTTTGCACTACTATGCTTCAGCCTATATTCTTTTGTGAAATTCGACCAATAGTTCTTAATTTAACGAGAAGGCTGTTATATTCAATTGTGCACTATTGTCTCTTGTTTGGAATGCTTTCTGGTTTGAAGGAAGAACTGCGACATAGCGATTGATACACTGGATTGTTGAGAAGCTTACATGGTACTTTTATCTGCATCTGCATTCTTTCTTTTTATATGAATTGCTGTGTTATTATCTTTGCTATTGTTGAATACATGTATGCGATATAACAGCAAATCTTCATTTCATTTCACTATTGAATGTTTTGTGATTTGTTATCTCTTTTAATCATGCGTGTGCCAATGATATAAATGAATAAGTGTAGTAATTCGCTATTATCGCTCTGCATAACTAATTATGCAGAGCAATCTTAAATGATTTAAACCTCTATGCTTTAGTGTTAGAGTCATCTATATGCCTGCCTTAAAGCATAGATTATCAAACGCTACGCTTTGAAAGGTTGATAAGACCCCGGGATAGATTTTAGTTGTTATATTCTTGCTAATAGTTTAAGTCCATCGCTTACCGCTAGCTTAATTCAGAAGTCACTCATCCATCCCATTTATCTATATTTCTGGGAAACTAGTCCCATTATCCCCAGTCGGAGCCACTATTCCAAACGGAAAAGGAGCTGCACTAAGGTCCGGACCGGGTGGTTTCCCCAATGTTGTTGCAACGATTTTCGGGGCATCAACAGGTCCCCAGGAGGGAGAGGTGAGATCAAGGATTTCTTGATGGCCTTTTTCTGAAGAACTTTTCTGTATTCAAACTGTCAAATCAACCTGAAGCATGAAAATCTATTTTAATAATAAAAAGCAACCTAAGTAACAAAGCAAGATCTTAACCTAAATAACAGAAATTATTCTATGAATGCAAAGGAAAACACATAATAGTACACAAAGGAGGTATTGGTACTTGGGTTGGGCCCAACCCCAAGAGCTACAACCTCCTAAGAAAAGCTCAGAGCTAGTGCAAAGTGAAATTTATCTCCATTACTCAAAAAATAACCACGTCACAAAAATGTTTACAGTAAAAGCTCGAAAATGAGCTGAAAGGCAGAGCAGCACCAAAGTGCGAAAACAAATATTCAAGAGCTAAACTACCAAGGCTTGAAGCCTTCCTACTTATGCACCACGAGGACCTCCAACAACCCTCCTTAACTTGAGGGGCTTGGCTGCTCAAAACTGCAAGTAATCAGCCACTTCACAAAAGCTGCTCGGCTGCCCTTGGAAATCATCTTTGGTGGGCTGTTGAACTCCGAGCTGATGGTGGAGAACTCGAGGAAGGGGCCATTTAGTGTTGGAGGCACCCTTCTTACTAATCCTCAGCCTTGTTCCCTCGTATTTGGCTGTCAACTAGCTCATAAATGCTTGACCTTGGTCCAAAAGATGTCCAAAAATCTACAATAAGCACGTATTAGACTTCATGGTCAAGTGACTAACCTCATTCATTCAATTAACATAAATATACTCAAAAGCATGCATAAACTATGAAGAATGGTGGATTAATCAAGAATAATAGGCAAAATGAGCCCAATAAGTTACCCATTTTTGGGGCTCATCATCAACCCCCTGCTACATGTATTGCTTATCCTCTGAGCAACTAATCCAGCTCATCATCTTTGATTGCTTTGACTGCCTCTCTAACATCCCAAGCTTTCGAGGTGATGTCCTCTTCTTGGTCATGAAACCCTGCTTTTCTCTCTACTTCCTCCCATTGCCTATGCTCTTCTTCTTCTTTGACCCCTTCCAACAGTCCTAAAAGCAATGGAGGACTAAACTTTAGGCCGATCTAGTTGGCCTGCAAATTTTTCATTGACTGTTTATAGAGTGGTACTCTTGCCAAGGCCTCCCTCATCCTTGTTGGGGAGTGGTATTCTCTGATTTTCAGACTGTGGGACAGTGTGTTCCATCTCCTTGTGCAAGCATGAATGAAGTTATCCCCCAACAGTCTCTCCATGTCCTCAAAGTGAGCAATGGCTTGAGCTTGTCTTTCAATGTAGTCTGGGTGAACCTGGGGGTTGTTGGCAAGGCGGTGATGGGCATACACTAAAGCTAAGGGATCTTCTGGTTCTGCTCTGATCATGAGTGGCTCCCGTAGCTCCCTTTCCATAACATTCTGAATTTCTGCTACTCTCTTTTCCTCATGGTTTAGCGAAGAGGCCATGGCCATGAGTTGCACATCCCCCAATGAAGCATTGGGGTTCCACAGATTCATGTTTGGAAGGTCCAAATTGTGTAAATGGAACTCTGATAACTTGGCCTTATCTTCTGCTGAGCTACTGTCACACATGTCCATAAACTGATGGTAATTCTAAAATGGAATGGTGCCCCTCTGGGCCAAGGTGTTAACTTGAAATTCCAACCATTGATCCTTAAGATATAAGGCATATGACTTGGCAAGTTGCCTACATTGTAAGGCTTCTACTGCCCAGCTGGCCATGTAGGTCATCTAGGCGTCTTTTTCTTCCAACTGTTGTTTTAAACCCTATATCTTTTCCACTGCCTGAGACTCCTGTTCTTGCTGCAGTTTTGTGAGCATCTCCACGTTAGCTTGTAGCTCTGCCTCCTTCTAGTGTTTCTCAGTTGTGTCCTTGTCTGCTGGAGGTCCTTCTTGCTACTGTTTCCCTCCCAAAATGGACTGGCTACCTTCCTTGTGGACTTCCTGTAGCTGCAACTGTTTTCTTAGCAGCTCATTCTCCTCCTGCAGTTGGGCTCTTTTGCAGCTTTCTACATGCCTGACCATGGCCAGTTCTCCTCCTAACTCTTTTAACTTCTCCTCCGTGTGGCCTATGTCCTCAATTCCCTTAGATTTGGAAATTTCCATCCATGTGTGTGTTCTTATCCTCTCCTGTTCCAATGCAAAGAAAAGTGGCACAGCAAATTTATGTGGGATGATTTTCCCACCCTCTAACAAGTTGTAGTATGAACCCAAGCTACGCTGAGGGCTTGGTTCCTGTATCTCCTTGGTTTTTTCCTCTCCCTGTGATGATTTGGCTGCGTTTTCCTCCAATTTCTCGGTCTCTTTTAACTTAGCCAAAGTTTCCTGTAGAGATGTCTCAGCGTCCTGTAGAGTTGTCTTTGAGTCCATCACCCTAATTCTCTCTCTCCAGGTGCAGGTTTTTGGGCTTCCTCGTTCATAGGTGATAGACATCTTTGAAGGAGACTCTTCTTTTGGTTTAGTTGTTGTGTCTGTAATGACAATTAGCTCCTTTGACTATGGCTGGGGTCTGCCCACTTTTATCCTTGTGCTTCTCCTTTCTTTAAAGTACATGGGGGTTTGCCTCTTTCTCTTCCCTTTTTGTTTTCGAGGTGTACTTAAGGCAGCAAGCACAACTGCTACCTCCCTTGCCAATATCTCAGGTGATTTCTCCTCTTACTGTCCTTTTTCCTTGCTTCCTGTAGAAATCCCTGTGTCAACTGTTTCTGTTGGTGTTGCTGATATTTCAGAGTGTGTCTTTTCCTTTTGTTTCTGTGTGCCTGCTTTGGTCGTGGCAGCCTTCATTTGGGCTTTTTCGGCCTTCTCTGTTCTACTATGCATCCTCTTTTCCCTTGGTATTTTTGTTGTCGTTTCTTACTCTGTCTTAGCCTCAGCAATTTCGCCCATTTCCCCTTTTTCTTTTTGTTCTCTTTGTGCTTGAGTTTCCTGTGTTCCATCATCATTTTTTTCTCACCTTCTTCAGTGTGTTCTCCCTCCTCACTACTAGATGGGGTGATGTTTTCGGCCAAAGTTCTAATGTTGTCATCCCTGGACATGTTTCGGAAGATTTCCCAAGATATGGGGACAATGTAGGTGTGCAAAGCATCTTCCACCAATAGTTTGATGAGCCCATGATGGGCCAACTGATCTAGGATCCCCTCATTGAGCTTTGTACCACATTCAATTAGTGACTGAAGAAGGAAATAGGGGATGCTCAGTTTCTTGGCTGGAGGCAAGTCAATCCCATGCCTTAGTTCACACAGCAACCTGAAATGATATCCATAGATGATGCTAAACCTCCCTTCACATGTGATGTACTTCATAATTTGGAAACTGACTTCACTCCAGAGAGGAGGCAAGCTGGTTCTTCTAACCCCATTTTTGTCTTCTACAGGATGCTCCGTGGGTAGAAAGAATGACTTCTTAGCAATTTGGCCCAATGATCTCTCTTCTTTGCTCCAAGGGAGCCCCAATGGTAGACCAGTAACTACACTGATGAGCTCAGGGGTGAGTTCTAAGGTCAAACCCCTAAAACTAGCTGTGGCATGTGTTTTTGACTATGGTCTTAGGGACATTAAAAACTCCTCAGTTATCTCCTCATCATGACCCTGAATTTTGTAAAAGAAGGATATCCAATTTGCTCGGGTGAAAAGGTCCACCACCTTAGGATGCTCGTGCAGTTTGCTAGAGTCCAATGGTTCTTTCCTTATGAATCCTCCTGGCATGGTGAGAGTGCTCTTTTTATGTTTTAATCAGAAAAGGAAATGCTCAGGAAACTAAATAGCCAATCTGAAACGGAGGATAATTTGGTTTCCCCTAAACTCAAGAAGGAATTTCTCGTGTTCAATATCAACTAGCAACAATTCCCTTGTTTGAAAACCACTGTCACCCAGAACTCAACTGTCTGTTTATGAAAGGAAGAATTTTGTTTTTACAGACAGAGCATAAGGATCAGGTTCCCTTCTCAACACACACATAGATATGCAAATTCAATTTTTTTTTCACACACAGGTTGGCCTCCACGGCTACATATATGTCTTCCTTACAGGAGAATTTAAAAAGAAAACGTGGAGGATATTTTTGATGCAGAGGAATTGGGGAAATTCAATGCAATATGCAGGCAAAACGTTTTACTTCCAATACACAGGCAGAATTTTCCTCTGATTTTTCAATCTGATGCTGTTCAATTCACCACCTTGCACAAACACACCATGCATAGAGGAGGTTTTTTCGAGCCTACCTTGTTTGGAGCTCCAAATTCAATGAAAATCCCAGGTTTTCCTGCTCCGTAAAGCTGTTCTGCCTTTCCTGTAGAAGGCCCCCGGTTCCTATAGAATGCCACTATGCCTCCGAGCGAGCCTGATACGCGAGATATTTTCGAATACAGGCAAAAAAATTGGTGGAGGATGACTGGTTAACTATTTTTGGAAGTGGTGGACGCGTACTCGAGTCGAGGACGTTATAAGTGCAGAGTGAACAGAAGGTGGTGCATGTTTCAGCCATGCATCTTTTACTGCAGCGCAATTCGTGGTGAGGGGATGAGGTGGTTGGACCGGACTGTTTGTTCGACGTCACAGCCATAATGT
Source organism: Pinus tabuliformis (assembly GCA_031772625.1). Classification (NCBI taxonomy): domain Eukaryota; kingdom Viridiplantae; phylum Streptophyta; class Pinopsida; order Pinales; family Pinaceae; genus Pinus; species Pinus tabuliformis. The sequence continues at coordinate 347,325,346 of CM062812.1, forward strand.
TTCGACGTGTTTCTGACCACCATCACCTCCTCTCTACCGTTATCTGCCGCCACCACTACCAGTCCCGGCGATTTATACCTGAATGGACACTCCACACGTGTTCGCTGCACATTTTGTCGACAATTTTGAATGTAATGGGGTGCGTTTGGATCCCACATGTATATGTAACTGGCCGAGGGTGGCCAGTTGACTGGCCACCGATTCAACTCAATCCGAACCATTCCCATAGGCATGCAACTTTTAAAATATGATTTATGCAATTGACGAATGAGTTTAGGCACTTACCTGCGTGGTCACGACCACGTTATGCAGATTTCGGGTTTTGGAACCCATTCCTTCGTGTGTTGTTGCCGCATGCACAGGTTTTGGAACCCATTCCTTCGTTTGTTGTTGCTTTATGCACGCTGCATGCTTAGCTTCAACTATTGCTGATATTCTGACATTCAAGAAGAGCTCTTTGCATGTCCCTGTTCCATTCTTGGTTGTCCCTGTGTCTAGAGTATGTCTTCCAGAGGGATCAACTGCTACAGGATTCCTGTAGGATGTCCTGTAGCTCCTTATCCTCTTGGAATGCAAACTAGAATGAGCAGGGCTATACTGCTGACGAGGGTTCCGACTGTTGAGGGGTTGAGATGGAGATTGACAATCATGGTGAGTGAGAAAACTGCTGCTTGACTTGCCAATAAAAGTTTTTTTGCTGGCAGTATGAAGAAAACAGGGTTTTCTGTGTGTGACTGTGCAGGAAAAAATGAAAAATGGGTGCAATGGAGGTTCAAAGAGATGGAAGAGGGTGACATATGGCGATGGACAGAAACGGGGATGTTTGCAGGGCTCATAGGCAGATTCCCAACCTTCGGATTCCCTTTTGAGATCAATTTTGCTCGTCTGTGGGTTCTACGGGATCTTCCTGTAGAAGACAAAAAACTTCCTGTAGAAGGTGAAATTTTGGCCCGAATGAGATCAAATCTTAGGAAAGGGTAGTGGTCATGGAGGAATTGATTGTGAGGGATGCTTACAGCCTGGTGCTGACCTCTGTCCTTGTTTTGTGCGATCCTCCTAACCTGCAATTTCCTTCTTGCAACCTACAAATTGTTCAACAGAAGTCAAGTTTATTTTTCTGTGTTTTTTTCTTCTTTTTTTCTTTTTTCCCTGTTTTTTTTTAGACAGGCGGGGTGCCTCCAAGAGGTTTTCACCCTCACTGCCTACCCTGGGTGCCTCCAAGAGGTTTTCACCCAACGATATTTTATTATTTTCCTGTTTTTTTTTTTATGCTCAGAATGTAGATGGGGTGGAGACAGGGGCCTACTCCACTACCAGCACTGATTTATCCAGAGTTTCAATGAACTCCTGATTAGAAAGGGGCTTCTTGTAGATCTTCAATCGATGCCCATTGATGATCATGGGAACGGCTTCTTCATCAATGGTCCTGATAAGGACTGAACCATTTTCGTTACATTTCTCCACTGTATATGGTCCCAACCATCTTGTCCTCAGCTTCCCTTTGAAATCCTTGTATCTTGAATCATATAACAGTGCCCAATCTCCCGGCTGAAATTGCTTCTCTTTAAGGTGTTGGTCATGCCATATTTTTCTTTGAAGTTGGACCACCTCTGAGTGGAGGAGGGCCTACATTCTTTGTTCATCTAGTCCATTCACCTGAAGCAGAGTTTCCTGTTGTGCATGGCTGAGATCTAGGTCTAGCTGAGCTGCCAACCTCAATGTGTTGTATTCAAATTCTATGGACAACAAAGCCTTATTCTCGTAGACCAGCTCATAAGGTGTGAAACCTATTGTAGTTTTCCAAGTATTTTTGTAGGCCCAGGTGGCCTCAACCAAACGATCTGCCCAATCCTTTCTACTGCTGCTCACCAATTTAGTCAATATCTCTTCCAAAGCCTTGTTATTGACTTCCACCTGCCCATTTTCTTACAGATGATAAGGGGTGGAAGTTCTGTGCTTAATCTTGTGATGAGCAAGCAGGTCTTCAATCAGGTTAGAGGTAAAATAGCTTCCTTGATCTGTGACTAGTTCTCTTGGGTAGCCAAACTTATAGAAGATATTTTCCGTCAAAAACTCAGCCACTTTTTCTTTTGTTGATGCCTTGATTGCCTTTGTTTCTGCCCACTTTGTCAGGTAGTCTGTGGCATAATGAAGTAAGACTTTTGTCTTGAGGGAGGGTTGATAGGACCCACAAAGTCCATGCCCCACTTCTCAAATGGCCCGAAACTCACCTAAGGTTGGAGGGGCATTTCATCCCTTGGAGTCAGTTTCCCCATCCTTTGACATCAGTCACATTGGCTGATGTATCTTCTGACATCTTGATGAAGAGTGGGCCAATAGTAGCCTACCTGTATAATTTTTAAAGCGGTTCTTTTTGCTGCAAAGTGGCCTCCACAGTGTCCATCATGACAGGTCAAGAGGATGTCAAAAACTTCCTCCTCCCTGACACAACGCCTCAAAACATGATCTGGGCCAAGTTTGAACAGGTTGCCCCCAATCCAAGTGAATGGGGCGCTTTTCCTCATGATCTTGCTCTTCTCTTTTGAGGATAGGTGTGGCGGGAATTGTGCTGAAACCAAGTAATTCCCTATATCAGCGAACCATGGCGAGAGTACTGAAATAGCAAACAGGTGTTCATCTGGCAGTTGATCATCCATCACCCCTTCTTCTCCTGCAGGAAAATCCAGTCTAGACAGAAAATCAGCAATAGCATTTTCCTTACCTGGCTTGTCAACAATGGTCAAATCAAATTGCTGCAATAAAAGTAACCATCTAATGATACGAGCATTTACATCAGGTTTATTCATCAAATACCTAATTGCAGCATGATCAATGTGTATGGATGTTTGATAACCAGTGATGTAGTGTCTGAACTTGCTTAGGGAATGGACTACAGCTAGGAGCTCTTCCTCGGTTACGGTATAGTTTAATTCTGCCTTGGACAGGTTTTTACAGACAAAATATATGGCATACGGTAGATTCTACTCAACTTGTCCTAAGGTTGCTCGTATAGCTTTGTTTGAGGCATTTGTGTGAATGTGGAAAGGTAGGGCCCAGTTTGGACCTCTCAATATTGGGGCAGTTACCAGATTATCCTTCAACACATCTAGAGCCTCTTGGCAGCTGTCAGTCCATATAAACTCAACATCTTTCCCCAAAGACTAAACAATGGAGAGGCTAGCTTACTGAAATATTTAATGAACCTTCTATAATATCCCGCTAAGCCTAAAAAACTCTGAACATCCCTTACCTTTTGCGGAGGTGGAACCCTTTGGATGATAGCAATCTTGTTGGGATGCACTTCTAAGCCTTCCTGAGAAATTGTATGACCTAGCACGGTCCCTTGAGTCATTAGGAATTCGCATTTCTCAGGACTGAGGGACAGGTTCATCTCAATACACTTGGTTAAAACTTTTCCTAGTTTAGTCAATGCTTCTTGGAAGTTTGACCCATAAGGAGTAAAGTCATCCATATAGATTTCCACCGAATCATGAACCAGCTTAGCGAATATGCTCAGTACTGCTCTCTGGAAAGTGGCAGGAGCATTGCATAACCCAAAGGGAAGGACCTAGTAGGCAAAGGTACCCCATGGACAAGTGAAAGTGGTCTTATCTTTGTCTTCTGGGCTGATTTGGATCTGATTATACCCACTAAACCCATCAAGGAAGGAAAAGAACTTCTTCCCTGCCATGCCATCTAACAATTGATCTATGAAAGGCAAAGGGAAATGTTCCTTCTTGGTAGCTTTGTTAAGTTCTCGATAATCTACAGAGATTCTCCACTTCCCGTTTTTCTTGGGCACAAGCACCAGAGGAGAAACCCACTCGCTATCAGAGACGGGGTAGATGAATCCTGCGTCCAATAACTTTTGCAATTCTTCTTTGACAATGTCCTTAAGGGTTGGATTCATTCTCCTCTGAGGTTTCCTGACTGGTTTACAATCCTCTTTAATGTAAAGGTAATGGGTACAGGCTGAAGGGTGGACTCCCTTTATCTCCTTGTAGCTCCAAGCAAAAGCATCCAAATGGCGGTTCAATAAGCTACACAGCTCCTTCTCTTGAGAGGGAGACAGGGATGAGTTGATCTCAAGGTTCTTTCAGGGCCAAATTCCACATTCTTAACTCTGGAAGAGGTCGGATCAGCCACACAGAGATCCACTAAAGCACTGGCTTGGGTGTCTCCTACCAACTCTTCTAATGGTAGCACATTGGGAAGTGGATTTTGGATTAAATTTTCAATAAGGTCATCCTCAGTTTGAGGACCCCCCTTGGTGGCTTCCACAGTGCACACAAGTGCAGAGTAGACTTCATCCTCATCTTCCTCCTCCAACCAGAGAGATAAGTCATGTTCGAGCAAAGGTTGGGTAGGAGGATATAGGACTAGCTGTTTGGACATTGGCCCATTCTTAATGGTCATACTCCCAGCTCGACAACTGCTGTAAGCATCTTCAGTAGCTAACCAAGGACTTCCCAAAATGAGGGGGTATCCAATGAGTTTTGCCTTTGGCTGAAGGACCAAAAAGTCTGCAGGGTACTCCCAAGAATCAACAGAGACCAGGACATCTTCCACAATCCCTTCGGGAGTCATGGTGGAGCAGTCTGTTTACTGCAGTATTGTCGAGGTATTTCTCAGGGAACCCTGAAGGTTAAGTTTGAGCATAGTGTCCCTGGTCATCACATTAATGGCAGCCCCTAGATCAATCAGGGTGTGAGGGATTATGGTACCATTGATGTGGACATCCACTACATGACTCCCAGGGTCCAAGTATTTTGGACAGATTACTTGTCCCAACATTAGGTCGGATAGTTGTCCTATGACATTGATAGTTGGAGCATCTCTCTTGCGCCTGCCTGGGTAACTGAAACACTTCTCTTTGATTAGTTTGTTGTAGATTGGTACATCTTGGATTGCCTGGAGAAGTGGTATTTTTACACACAACTGTTTAAGTTCTCCCAGAAGTTCAGTCTCTTCTGGGTTTGGTGGCGTGTTTCCAGTTAGTCTCTCAGGAAAGGGTGGAATGGCTTTGGGTTCACTTTCCTGTTCCTCTGCTTCATCCTCCTTAGGAGGAGGTTGGCTATCTGGGAGGACCTTCCTAGATCGAAGGTTGATCTCCTGAATCTCCACAGCGTAGGTAGGGCATGTTGTCTCTCCATTATATACCTGTTGGGCCTGTCTGTTATTGGGGTTCGGGTTTGGTTGAGCAAGCATCTGGGGTTGTCTTGGAGGAGCAGGAGGTAATGGTTGTGGTTGAGCAGGTGGTGGAGGAAAAATGGCGGGAGGAGAGTTGTACTAGGGCCTCCACCCCTGTTGTGGTGAATTCCACTAAGGTTGTGGCTGAACATGAGAATGAAATGAATGAGCAGCATGTTGAGTATGGTATTGAGGTGGATATGACCAAGGAGGGGGTGTGGACCAGGAAGGATGAGCAGGGGGGCCCCAAGAAGGTATGTGAGTGGATTGGTTGGGGTTGTAATACGTTTGGGATGTCCCTTGCATCCCCTGCTGGTAAGGTCTGGATCCATGTGGCCTCCTTTGGTTGAGGAAGTAGAGTGGTTCAGTGGCTCCTTTAGCCCCTTGGTACATAGCTTTAAGTCTGGGTAAGGTTGGGCATTGGTTTGTAGGGTGGTCTTCCTCAAAAACGAAACATACCTCTACTGAGTGCAATGGACACTCGTTCTTAGGATGCTTCCTTGTGCATCTGGGACAAAAGATGGCCAAAGCCCTCTCAGCTTCCTCTTTCTTCTGTTGGATTTGGAAAGTATCCAGTTGCATGGCAATGGTCTGTCTCACCTCACTTTTAAGGTCTTCCATCTGATTTGTAAACTCATGTTTGGAGAAGGTGGCACTAGCTGAAAGTGGATTCCCCCTACCTCTTTTCCAGGCTGCCCTAGAATGGTTTCTAAACACAGTCTTTATGTCATCATAAGGTAGTTGGTAGATGTCTCCTCCAGCTAGCAAATGGAGGGTATCTAGAAGGTCTTCAGGGACTCCTCAGAGCAGAACCAACTTCAGAGATTCGGGGTCAAGTGTGCACCTGGCCCTTTTATAACTGAGTTGGAACCTTTCTTCATAGTCTTCTAGAGACTCATCACTTCCCATGGTCATTCGAAAGATTTCTCCCTTCGTTTCCTTTGACCTACAGTAGTCCCGGTATTTGTTGTTAAAGGCTTGCTGCATTTGAGCCCAAGTTGTGATACTGTTTCCAGGTAACCCCAATAACCAGCGTAGTGCCGCATCCTTGAGGGTAGAGGGAAAGAGTTTCAACTTTTGCTCATCTTCTGCATAGTCATAAGTTCGACAAAGGATAGCAAACTCAAACAAGAAGGTATCAGGGTCTTCAATGGTCAATCCATGGAAGTGAGGTAAGGCTGAGGGACTTATTTTTTTCATTTTTGTGTCCCCATTTGTCTCTCAGATGGGAAAGGCACCTTCTATTCTCTCCTCATTCCCTATACCGTTCTTGTGTTCAACCATGGTGTTAAGAGGAATGTTTTCTTGCTCTTGTTCTGTTATAGGATCTTCGTATATCTCTGGAGGTTTACCTATAGGTTCTTCTGGATCACTGCCACCGAAGAAGAGAGAAGGGTGACTCAGTGATGTGGTGGGGGTGTTGGGTAAGAATTTTCCTGTATGGTCTCTGTTCCTACGAGGCATGAAATGAAATATTTTTGGTTGATTTTTGCTTTTTTCTGCTTGTACCTGCAAAACTGAAATGGATTGAACTAACTAGAATCTATCTTGCTAAAATGAAAATGCAGAATTGAAATGAAAGCAGGAAAGGACTAATCTATGCTGCTGAAATGAAATTGCATAATTGAAATGCTAGGCTACGCTTGCAGAATTGAAATTGCGGAATTGAAAGGCTAATCTACACTTGCAGAAATGAAATGCTAGTCTAGGAAAGCAGGAAATGTCTAATCTACTTTTGCGGAAATGAAATTGCAAAATGGAAATGAAATAACTACTCTACTCTTACTGAAATAAACTACTTAGCAGAAGGTTGCAGTAGAAAATAGAAGAAAAGCAGTAATCACTAATACTCTGACGCTTCCCCGGCAACGGTGCAAAAGAGATGGTGGGCTCTAGTATTGCAGCAATGATGCTGCAACTCCTGGGACTCCCTTCTTTACTTTCATCAACCCAGTTGTTCGTAACAAACTTGGAAGCGACGGTGCTACATGCACAAGTACTAGCTCTTGCCGCAAGCTGTCACTTGATCAGCTGGCGCAAGTCCGCTAGGAGCTTAAGACAACATATATGATCTCTTAGAAGAAGCTTTTAACTATGATGGACAAAAGATAACTCAAAGGAGGCTAATCTACTTGCAGGAAGAAGCTGAAAGCTGAAAGGAAACGCAAACCCTAGCAAACCCTAGTTTTACCGACTAGCCCTACTGGTGCAAGAAGAGAGATGAGAGTTGTAGAGATGGATGCCATTGACTCTTGGAATGGTTAAATGCATGTGACTAAGCTACTTCTGAAGGAAAATATGGAAAACACATCTTTTTGTATTTTTGAGTAATTTTGCAGGATTATTATGCATGTGCTTTAACTATGTTTAACTGTGTAGGGGTTTATTGGCGGAAGGAACTGGAGTGGGTGTTTGCAGGAGGTTGGGAAGGTAAGAAGAGGGCCTAAGGGGTCCCTAGCACCCTTCCAGAGAGTTTCACAGTGATCAGATCTTGAAAAACTGCTCACGTGATCTTCTACAAGAAGTCTGCAGGGGTTCTACAGGATGTTTTACAGGAAGAGACGAGAGAGGATTTTTGAGGGTTGATGGAGGAAAAACGGTGGGAAAGTGGAAATGTAGGACGTATGAGGCTATGAAGAGGTCTAAAACTTGGTAAATGATACTAAGGAGTGATGAAGACGGTTAGATTTGTTCAAGGATGGAGGGAGCAATGTTGCACAAAAATGAAGAAATTAGGTCAAACTGGCAAAGTGTGGCAAATGAAGGGAAGGAATCCGGAATTTGGGGTTGAAGTGGGTTGCGTGAGGAAGGAAGGATAGGCGGGGATGGATTAGAGGTGATCTACACACTATCCCTCAAAACTAATCAAAGAAAGACTAAAAAATTAGAGATCTATCTACTTTTGACCTAATCTGACCTAGAAACCAGAATCATAATGAACAACAAGCTATGCACAGGAAATCATGCAAGAGAACTATGGAAACCTAAGTAAAAACAGATCTAAATATGCAAGCACAATTGGTATCAACTTTTCCATCTAAAAATCCAACACTTGAAATTGCATTGAAAGGAAAAACAGTGCTTTTGTGGCAGCAAGGATGCCTTGGTCTCAGCTCATGGTCCCCAGGAGGGAGAGGTGAGATCAAGGGTTGCTTGATGGCCTTTTTCTGAATAACTTTTCTGTATTCAAACTGTCAAATCAACCTGAAGCATGAAAAGCTATTTTAATCATCAAAAGCAACCTAAGTAACAAAGCAAGATCTTAACCTAAATAGCAAAAATTATTCTATGAATGAAAAGGAAAACACATAATAGTACACAAAGGAGGTACTGGAACTTGGGTTGGGCCCAAACCCAAGAGCTACAGCCTCCTAAGAAAATCTCAGAGCTGGTGCAAAGTGAAATTTATCTCCATTACTCAAAAAATAACCATGTCACAGAAATGTTTACAGCAAAAGCTTGAAAATGAGCTGAAAGGCAGAGCAACACCAAAGTGCGAAAACAACTATTCAAAAGCTAGACTACCAAGGCTTGAAGCCTTCCTACTTATGCACCACGAGGACCTCCAACAACCCTCCTTAACTCGAGGGGATTGGCTGCTCAAAACTAGAAGTAATTAGCCACTCCACAAAAGCTGCTCAACTGCCCTTGGAAATCATCTTTGGTGGGTTGTTGAACTCTGATCTGATGGTGGAGAACTCGAGGAAGGGGCCATTTAGTGTAGGAGACACCCTTCCTACTAATCCTTGGCCTTGTTCCCTCGTATTTGGTTGTCAACTGACTCATAAATGCTTGACCTTGGTCTAAAAGATGTCCAAAATTCTGCAATAAGCACGTATTAGACTTCATGGTCAAGTGACTAACCTCATTCATTCAATTAACATAAATATACTCAAAAGCATGCATAAACTATGAAGAATGGTGGATTAATTGAGAATAATAGGCAAAATGAGCCCAATAAGTTACCCATTTTTGGGGCTCATCATGCTCCAAGGTCCAATATGATTTTTCCTTCCTCGTCAAGTTCTGGTAATATTGTTTGAACTGGGATATTCTGCAACTTTTGAATGAGTGGCCACAATTCTTTGTCCTTCTTCCATTCATCCCTTGCTTCGTTTATCCAATTTGGTTGTATAATAGAAATAGCACAAAACAATGCTTCCACATCCTCATCCTTTCTTGAGAGTGCATTTGCCACAACATTTTGCTTCCATTTTTTGTAGATGATTTCAAAGTCATAACCCAATAACTTTGTGACCCATTTTCGTTGCTCTTTAGAGGATAATCTTTGTTCTAAAAAGTATTTAAGACTATCATGATCTGTTTTTACATTGAAATGTCTTCCCATTAGGTAGGATTGCCATTTCTTAAGTGCATGTAGTATTGCCAACATTTCCTTCTCATGAATAGCTTTGTGCAAATACTTTCCTTTGATTGGATGACTTTCAAAAGCAATGGGTCTTTCATCTTGCATTAAAATAGCACAAATTCCATTTCCTGAAGCATCACATTCCACAATAAAGGCTTTTGTGAAGTCCGGTGTAGCTAAGACCGATGCTTGGCACATTGCCTCTTTAAGATGTTTGAAGGCCTTTGTTGCTTCCGGAGCCCATGAAAATGCTTCTTTCTTCAATAATATTGTTAGAGGCGCTGTTATTCTCCCATAATTCTTAACAAACTTGCGATAATACCCTAGCAACCTAAGAAATCCTCGCATATGCTTTATGGATGTGGGGATTTTCCATTCCTTAATGGCTTTAATTTTGCTAGGGTCTACCTTAACACCTTCATGAGATACAATATGACCCAGATATTCCACCTCTTGTACGCCAAAGAAACATTTGGAGCCTTTTGCATATAAATTTTTCTCCTCCAATAGTTTGAGCATCCTATTAACATGTGGAACATGATCCTTCCAAGACTTGATGTAGATTAGTATATCATCAAAAAATACTAGTACAAATTTTCTAAGGAATGGTTTTAAAATGGAATTCATCAAACCTTGAAATGTAGAAGGTGCATTTGTAAGGCCAAAAGGCATGAACAAAAATTCATAATGACCCTCATGAGTTCTAAATGTTGTTTTCAGAATGTGTTCAGTCTTCATTCTGATTTGATGATATCCTGAACGAAGATCCAACTTGGTGAAGTAAATTGATCCACGCAATTCATCCAATAATTCATCAATGACATGAATGGGAAATTTATCTTTAATAGTGAGCTTGTTGAGCTCCCTATAATCCGGACACATGCGCTATGATGCATCCTTCTTATGCATCAATACTATTGTAGCAGAGAAAGAACTTTGATTAGGTTGAATTATACCAGCCTCTAGCATTTCTGCAACCATACGTTCAATTTGACTCTTTTGGGCATAGGGATATCTATAAGGCCAGATGTTTGTAGGAACACTTCCTGGAATGAAATGAATAGAATGGTCATGATCACGAATAGGTGGGAGACCTTTGGGAGTCTCCAATACCTTGGAATGATTGTCCAATACTTTTTGGAGGTCTAGAGAAATAGATGATTTCGATGTGGGAACCTCTATCGAACATAATTGTGTAATTACGCCTCGTTTTTCTTTCTTTAGAAGCTTTGTGAGTCTGTTAGAGCTTATTATGTTTCCCGGTTTCCCTATGATACCCCTTAATTCAAATTCCTTTCCTTCTGAAGAAAATTTCATGAAAAGTTCTTGAAAATTAAAAGCTATTATACCCAGGGATTGTAGCCATTGGACTCCTAGTACAACATAAACACCACCCATTGGAATGGAAAGCATTGGGCTATTAAATACATATTCTCCCATGGATAACTTGATATTATGGCACTTTCCAGAGTAATTTATGGTTCCTCCACTTGCAACCATCACTTGACACTCTGGTGTTGGATATAGGAAGCAATTCAATTCCTTGGCTATCTTACAATGAATAAAATTATGTGTATTGCCCGAATCAATCAACACTATTACCTATTTCTTCTTGATATGTCCTTTTATCTTGATAGTTTGAGGATTGGTAATTCTAGCCAATTCATTACAAGATATGGTCGAATTCATTTATTCTTTCTCGATGTGATCTTTCACTTCTTGAACCTTTTTCTTCTTGATATGTCCTTCTATCTTGAGAGTTTGAGGAGTGGTAATTCTTTCCACTGCTTTACAAGATATGTTTGGATTCATTTCTTCTTTCTCTGGGGTTGGTTCCTGGTGTATATCCTCTTCTTTTGATGTTTCTTGATCCTTTTCTTCCTCCTTTTCACAATCTATGTAAAATAATTTCTTCTCAGCACACTTATGACCTTTAGTGTATTTTCTGTCACAAATGTAACAAAGTCCTTTTTCTCTTTTTTCTTCCAATTGTTGTTGTGTAAACCTTGTAGGTTGTGAAAGGCTAGAAGAAAAAATACTTCCATATTTATAGTTGGGAGTGGTAGGATTCATTTTTTCCATAATTACGCTTTCAATTTTTCTTGCCAACCTGAATGCCTTCTCCAATGAATCAGGTTCCCAAAGACGAACCTCATGTTGAATGTTATCCTTTAAAGTCCCTATGAAGAGATAAATCATTTTCCTCTCTGGAATATCATGTATCCTTATATTCAATTTTTTGAAATCCTTAATGTGCTCTACCATTGAACCCTTTTGTTTGATATTTATCAATTGGCTAAAGAAGGTGTCACTCGTTGTATCCTCATAATGTGTTATCATTTCTTCCATGAAAATTGACCAAGTGACAAGTGCTTTATGAGAACACAGCCCTTTATACCATAAAACTTGATCCAGTTCTAAATATGAATATGCAATACGTACTTTTTGTAACAGTTGCACCTCATGTAGATCAAAATATTGCTCCATCTATAGTATCCAATTTACTGGATCCTTGCCATCAAACTTCCTCATATTTCCTTTTCTTGATTTTAGGAACTCGATCTTGAAATGACTGTAACTATATAATTTTGGATTTTCCAATTCTGAAATCACGACCTGCAGTAGCCCTCTGTGCCCTCATTCCAATGCCACCAGTCTGATCTAAATTGGATTCTTCAAGAAAGAGTTGTGCACAATCTCCCAAGATGACCTGATTATATACCTTTTTAGAAGAGCGAACTTGTATGAAGTGCCACGTGTCACTATTTTGACCTTCGGATCTGAAAAATATAAAAAAGAAACTGCAGTCCATCCTCTTTCTGTAACATATTATGTAATTTCAATCTGATGCTCGGAGAGAACGTTATGACGAGTTTCCCAAGGTCACTTGTTTAAGATGTAATTTGGGAGTCTACAAAAACCCTAAATTCCTCAGATCATATATCCTAAAATATAGTGAGACAAGATCTTCAAATTGGACCTAAGGTTCAAACCGCATTCTTCTCAAATGGGTTTTTTTTTAAGCTTCTGAAACATCGTAGTGAACGAGTTATAGAGAAACTTCCATGATGACCTGTGTTAGATGAAATTTTGGATCTTGCAAAAACCCTAACTTCCTCAGATCATATCGCCGAAAATATAGTGAGACAAGATCTGAAATTCGGACCCCAAGTTCAGCACGATTTCCTCTCAAAGGTTTTTTTTTTTAGCTTCTGAAACATTGCAGAAACAAAGTTATTGCGATAATTCCACGATGACCCATTTGGAGCAGCGAAACCGTAGAATCCAAAGCTTTGATACCAAATGTTATGAAACCAACTAACAAAGAGATAGAAAAGATAGGTGAACTCCTTATAAATCAGCCTCTTTGAAGGGGTAACCTCCTTTACATTACACAAATGAACAATTCTTGGATGATACAAATGACAAGACCTGCTTTCTATATATAGGAGTCTAAGGGGTCATAATATAATCAGAGCTGACATAACAATAATAATGTAAGGGAACAATAATAACAATAGTGGGCTTCTATGGGGCACAATAATAACAATATGGAGACTACATGGGCATAACAATATAATAAGTGGGTTGTACTAATAACAATAAGGGGTTACACTGGTAGTATAGGGACCTAACACCTGCCGAAGGTGAAATTTTTTGGATACTTAAATTGGTAAATAACCCTTGTGCGAAATAATCTGGCCACATGGGCCATGCAACTAGGGGTCGGGGCTAACTGCTAGCCCCCGTCGGAGTAGATCCCTACCATTACATCGGTGGTTACCCACGGGACCAGGGAAATTCCTTAACTCTCGTACCCTCCAGTTTAGAACCTGCATTGATCCACCATTGTTTGATGGCATAGTCATAGGACTTGGGGTTAAGGCCTAGAGCCCCACCCCCTTGTGTTCATGCCTCTGCCTAGTTTTTTGGGCTCTTATATGGCCATGGGCTAGGGCCTTTATCCCGCCCCCCATGCGTTAACTTCTAAATCCATAGAACAAGGTCCAGTGTAATACATGTAGCGATGGGTTGGGGCTAGGCCCAAGCTCTCAGTCGCTACTCTTGTTGAGGTTCTATGTGGTGCTGGTGATGAGGGCCAAGTCTATTAGAATTGATTATCTTTCCTGGTTTCCCTACGATACACCTTATTTCAACTTCCTTTCCTTCCAACAAAATTTCAAGAAAAATTCTTGAAAATTAAAAGCTATCGTACCCAAAGATTGTAACCATTGGACTCCTAGTACAACATTAGCACCACCCATTGGAATGGAAAGCATTGGACTATTCAATTCATATTCTCCCATGGATAGCTTGATATTATGGCACTTTCCAGAGAAATTTATTGTTCCTCCATTTGCGACCATCACTTGACAATTTGGTGCTGGATATAGGAAGAAATTTAATTCCTTTGCTAACTTACAATGAATAAAATTATGGGTACTACCTGAATCAAGCAACACTATTACCTTTTTCTTCTTGATATGTCTTTCTATCTTGAGAGTTTGAGGAGTGGTAATTCTTGCCAATGCATTACAAGATAACGTCAAATTCATTTCTTCTTTCTCTAGGGTTGATTCCTGGTGTATATCCTCCTCTTTTGATGTTTCTTTATCCCTCTTCTTCCTCCTCTTCACAATCTATGTAGAATAATTTCTTCTAAGCACACTTATGACCTTTAGTGTATTTTCTACCACAACTATAACAAAGCCCTTTTTCTCTTTTTCCTCCAATTTTTGTGATGTCAACCTTGTAGGTTGTGGAAGACTAGTACCAGTAACACTACCATCTTTATAGTTATGGTTGGTAGTCTTCCTTATTGCCATAATTTTGCTTTCAACTTTTCTTGCCACCCTGAATGCCTTCTACAATGAATCAAGTTCCTAAAGTCAAACCTCATGTTGGATTTTATCTTTCACAGTCCCTATGAATACATCAATTCTACACTTCTCCGGAATATCGGTTACCCTAATATTCAATTTTTGGAAGTCTTCAATGTGCTCCGCCATTGAACCCTTTTGTTTGAGATTTATCAATTGGCTAAAGAAGGTGTTTTTCTTTTTATCTTCATAATGTGCTATCATTTCCTCTGTAAAAATTGACCAGGTGACAAGTGGTTTATGAGAACAAAGCCATCTATACCATATAACTGATTGTGCTCTAAATATAAAGATGCAATACGTACTTTTTGTGAGGGTTGCACATCCTGTAGATCAAAATATTACTCCATATGTAGTATACAAGTTACCGGATCCTTTCCATCAAACTTCCCCATCTCTACCTTTGAAATGTGGTGGTTCTTAAACCCCACATGGGAGTCTCTAAAATCGTGATTGATATTTCTTTTATATTCATCATGATTTTCATGGATTTCCTTGTCGCCAATGGGATGCCTTTCTTCTAGCAACTTTGTTAAACCTTCTTTCAATCCTTCTATCTTGACATTCATCATTGCTTCCATGTCTAATTTTAAACCATCATTCAAAACTACCATGTATCTTTTTATACCATCTATCTTAACATTCATAATGGCTTCCAGTTCATTTTTTGTTACTTTTTGCGAGAGCAAAATTTGTTGCATTTGATCTTGCAATTTTGATATATCATGTTGCATTTCTTTTTCTTCTCCATGTGTGATAGTGGAGCTTGCAGGTTGCTTACTAGGTTTTTCCATTTTCTTTCTATGGGGCATCAATTAATGATAATTATGCTCCACTATGCCCTTTGAACCCCTTCAAAATAAATTTTCAAACCAAATTTATGCAAATTTTAAAAAGACTACACAACATTTTTTTGCTTCGTAGGAGCTTGATATTGAATCTGTTGTATCTTTGTAATTTCAAATTTCCAAGGTCTAAAATTGCGTCCTGTGGTATCCCTCTAATTCCTCTTTCCAAACCCATAGGTTTGATCAATATTGGAATCTTCAAGAAATAGTTAGGCCAAATATCCCTCCATGACTATATTATTGACTTCTTCGGTAGAGAGAACTTGTACAAAGTTCTACGTATCACAGTTTCAACCTTCGGACCTGAAAACATTACAAATAAAACATCATTTCTTCCTCCTTCTGTAACTTCCTACGAAGCTTCAATATGATACTCAAAGAGAAAGTTATGACACTTTTCCCAAGGTCACATGTTTGGGATGTAATTCAGGATCCTGCAAAAACCCTAACTTCCTTGGATCATATCTCCAAAATTGTAGCGAGACAAGATTGGATATTAGGAATTGAGGTTCGGCTATATTTCAGCTCAAATGGGTTTTTTTTAGATTCTGAAACATCGTAGAAAAAAATTTATAGCGAAAATTCCACGATGACTTGTTTGGAGCAGCGAAACCGTAGAATCCAAAGCTCTGATAACAAATGTTATGCAACCAGCTCAAGAAATAGAAGAAAAGATAGATAAACGACTTCAAAATCAGCCTCTTCAAGGGGGAAACCTCTTTTAAGTTATACAAATGAACAATTCTTATATATAGGAGTCTAAGGGGTCACAATATAGTAAGATCCGACATAACAATAATAATGTAAGGGCACCAAAATAACAATAGTGGGCTTCTATGGGGCACAACAATAACAATGAGGGGGATACACTAATAACAATGAGGGAATATTGAGCTTCTATGGGGCACAACAATAACAATAAGGGGGCTACAATAATAACAATAAGGGAATACACTAGTATTATGGGGAACTAA
Organism: Pinus tabuliformis; assembly: GCA_031772625.1. Lineage (NCBI taxonomy): Eukaryota > Viridiplantae > Streptophyta > Pinopsida > Pinales > Pinaceae > Pinus > Pinus tabuliformis. The sequence goes on from CM062812.1 coordinate 347,341,607, forward strand.
CATTGAATATGGTTCGTTGTGCATGGTATATTTATTACAAATATTTTTTTAAATAAAGTTTGGTGGCGGGCTTTATGGACCTGCCACCCCACACCCATACATTCTATGTAACATCATTGAACATTAAAAAAAAAAAATTAAATCATTGGCGGATGGATAACGGGGCCACCATACTTGTCGGGAAGCCAAACGCCCTAGCGGAACTGCTAGGTTTGGCAAGCCTCGCCCCTTTTTTAATAATGAAACAAACCCACTTTAAATATATGCGGTGGAAACTTTATCAACAAGAAACATTGTAGGAGAGTTTATTAAGGTGTGCAGTTTACATTTGACAGGTCATGTGTTTGAATCCTATTATGTCCACTGATACCTTAACAAACTTTTGAATTATCCAATGAGGGCACATGTCATCCTCTGATAGGGCCACGTGTCACCTTGGGATTGGTCCCAATGCACCCAACCGCAACCTGCCACTTGTCAATGTAACATTGGTCCATATGTGTCCAAATGGTGGAAAAAGGTAGTAGGAGATTGGAAAAGGATGTGGAAGACCTTGCCAAAACGAAAAATATTCAAGAAGCCATATTTCATAAGGGGAAAAAGGCAGGAATGTACAAGAGAGAGGCAAGTAGGACAATGAATGAGGCACAATGAGGTCACTAAGTTTCTTAGAAGATGAGCAACACTTTCAGTAGGGGGGTATGATGGGCCTCCAATTTAGACATAAATTAAGGCCAATCTAACCATGCTTCATCACATTAAACCTCTCTTTTTTTCATTAGATAATGTATTTTTAACTAAAATATGTTCATTAGGAAGGTTTATGGATAATTTCATATTTGTGCATAATATTATTTATCTTTGTGGAATATTGTGACAGTGTTTGGTATATTACGAAGATTTGGAGGAGATAATTGACGGACTTGCTCCCTACTACAGGAGGATCAATATTGAATATAAATCAATGAGATATCATGAAATCATGCACAAATTCTGGAGCTCCAATGATTCCGAAAATCTATGAATGTGTTTCGTGTCATTTAATGCAGATTCCTAGTGTTGAGAACTAGATCCACTATTTAAAGTATTTTTGAGGGGAAATCTTCCTCATTCATGAGGAATTCTTCCTAATCATTTTGTATAAGTAACAATTTGAATTTTCCTCTACGGGTTGGTTTTTCTTAGTCTTTTTGTGGAGAACAATTGTATTTTTGCAGCTCCACTTTCATTTCTTACAGGGATGTAATTGTATTGATGGAAATAATGAAGATTGGTACCATTTTCCCCTTCTAAATTTTGGTCTCCTTCATACAACTCGAAGTTTCCTTGGGATTTTCCATTCCAGGAGTGTCGGATCCCTTTTGTATAATTTATTTTTCTTCCTTTCACTTCTTATTCACATGCATCTCTTTTTCTTGTTTTTTTCTATTTCTGCATTTAGTATTGATTATTTCTTGTTGTAGGATTGGGTTAAATGGTTGAAGTAAGTTATTTTTCAGGATCACAAGCATGATTTCATATTTGAAACAGCTTTGGAAGGTCATAGTAATCATTGAGCTACTTGGATTAGTTTTCTTATTCCCAAATCTAAATTTCTCGAAGTCCCTTGTGGCAAATAGTAGTAATTTTCTGCCAATTTTTATAAGATGCTAATGAGATTAAATTTAGATGATTCCACTTGAATTAGATCATAAAAAGATTCAGTTTAATAAAAAAAATCACCCCATTTCATTTTCACTTGATTAGGTTATGCATTTGATAGATTAACTAGCTCACTTGTTCTTAAATTTCTAGATCTTAGACTAGTAATTTTCTGCTATTTTTTAGCGTGTGTCAACAAGGGTATTTTGAGTGATTCCACTTGGAATGGAGATCTAAGACATGTTATTCAATACCAAAATTTTTCCCATCCAATTTGGATTTGATTTTATTGTCATTCGTTGAATTATATATTTTCCTGTAGCAAATCATGTAACTTTGGGTAGCACCGTGTAACTTCCTGTAGCAACACCTATAACTTCCCGTAGCACTATTTCAACATGTATATACTTGCCCAGATTTGCTCAAAAATCTTGGTTTTTGTACCTTAGTGTTGAATCATAACCCCTAGGCTCTAAATCAATGGTTGAGGAGGAATAAACACCACTTAGGACTTTCCTTTTTACCCCTACAAAACATCTCAACAATTTGGGTTAATGGACATATTTATGAATTGGATAATACAATAATGATTTTCTTGATTGCCACATCCAATGAACTCTGTCAATGCATTTAAACTCTTTGAAATTTAATGACTGATATTTAGTTCATGATCTTCACTTTATGCAATTAGAATAGGTTTTGCTTGTATTTTATTTCCTGCAATAGGTTAAGGTTCACATTTCGAGAATTTCCATTTCTGCAATTAGTTTACAATTTGATTTCATTACATTCGCTCCATTACATCACGACAGTGAAGGAAGGACACCTTATATGCTATACATATAGTGTCGATGCCTCTTAAATTTTTATGAACCCTGGGTTGATAATTAAAGTTGGTAGCCTTGCGAGTTGCAGCAATCTCGTTGCAATATTGAGGCTCATCATGTTGTCTGCGGCTTTGCATGAGAATAAGAAAGCACCTTGGCATAATCTTCCTATTCAAATTGGATTGTACAAGATAAAGAACTTGAAGGTCATGGATAAAGAAGGAAAGGCAATAAGGAAGTTTTCATTTGGTACTCAAGACTTTAATATGTATGATCCTCGTGGTATTTGAAAAGAGCACTGACGATAATTCACTTCTAGTGGCTTAGTTGGACATTTCACTACCAAGAGGAGGATCTGTGGAATAATTTCTATAATGCCTCCAAGACCTGTGAGCTGGTCAATTTTGTAAGAACTTCACAGGTGACTCCATAGAAGGAATCTACTCCAGAAGTAGTTCCAGTAGAAGGGAGCAACCCCACATAGGATAAGGGAAAGATAAAGGTTACTTATAGTTCATGGGGAGAATGAAGCCACAAGATGAAAGTGGATCCAACTATTATGAAAGTGGCTTTAGTAGCACAGGAAAAGAGGAAACAGAGAATGGAGAGAGTAGAACAGAGGTAGAGGGAAGAGTATAGGAGATTTGAGGAAGCAAAGAAGAAGCAAGAACAGGAAGAGAAGTAGAAGTAGGAAGAAGAAGAAAGGAATAGTGCAATAACAAAAGAAACAACGCAGAAACAAGTTGAAGAGAAAGAAAAGAATCGACAACCAACCGAGGAGGAGAGTGGATATGTGGAGGATTGGGAGCTTTATCACTCGAATGAAGAGGTTATAGAGATTGATGACACAAAGGCGGAAGCATAGCCGCAAAACCAAGATGTTGACCTAATGCCTAGCACACAACAGGTCACTATTCAGTCTCCACCACCTCCAGTAGCAGATTTAGCTCCATGTGAGGAAGGGAAAGTTGTTCCTCTTGATGATGGTCCAGTTATGGATACGTACAATTTGTCATACAATGAACCTCAAAAGAAAATTGTACAAGAAAATAAGAAACATTTTCCAAGTCATCTGGCATCTCCTGCATCTATTAGAGAAAGGGTGATTATAGCCGACAGTAGGAGGAATCCCAAAGTCATTGCCTCAACCAACTTGCCCTTTGTAGGCATATTAAAGTCAAACACATAGTATCTGATGGCCGATAACAAGCAATTGGAAAAGGAATTACAGGCTATCAGGCAAGAGGTTGAACATCTTTGTGTAGCAGCTCGGAACACAGCTTCCACACAGGTTCATCTGGAGGAAATAAGGGAATCTATACTTAGCGAAGTATCGACACTTGAAGAGACCATGCATAATCACTATGAGGAAAATGTTGCCATGCATAAGGTAGTTGTCCACCTACATGGATTACAACAGCAATGTAAATACTTTTCCAAAATTCTTAGAAATGTGCAAGCTGCAATCATTGTCATGTATGAATGGGAAATGTGATACAAAGGGGCACCGCTTGACTTGGGTAAGAAAATGAAGCCAAAGATAGAGCTAGAGAAAGCAATGGTGTTGATGTTGATCCATAACAAAAAAAACCTCACCTCATTCATTGGTAACATTCAGGACTCGTATGCATGATTATACAACAATCTGGATTTATTGGTAAAGACGCACATGATCCTATTAGTTGGCTCACTCACTAAAGCCAAACCTAGGAACTAGGTTAGGAGGGAGATATAGGAATACTTAGAGTATATTATATATATATATCCAAGAAGGAATATTTGGAGGTGAATATACAGAACATGCAGAACTACATTGGTGGCCCTGTTAACACCCAGGTTGTTCCCAATGACTCCCAAGGGAATACGGCCGGGGTAACCACTAACCAATCTTTGGATCACTGTTTCTAGCCAAACTGTGATCAGAGAGGGCTCTCTCTTTATGATTTGTAACTGTTTATGATAGGGTTTTAGGCTAGCTATTATGCACAGGTTTTGTTTATGCTTTGGTTGAAGAGTTTCTTTTAGGTCTTAGTGATGTAGTATTCAGAGAGTCAAGTATCATTGGGCAATGGAGTCTATGGCTGTAGGTGTCTAGAAACCTTGAGGTGAACTGGTGAAGTTTGCAGGGCCATTTGGATACTTCATAGAACAAATTTTGATTTATAAACACAAACAGGTGAAAAAACCAGTGAAAGCAATTAAGAATTTTCACTAAAGTATTCAAGTATTTCCACCAAACTAGGTATGAGAAACAGATAGATGCCTCAGGAGCAAAACTTGAATCCCTGGGGATGTCTATCACTGTAAAAGATATAGTTTTTAAAGTGCAGCAATTAAGAATTACACTTCATTCACTGTATCTGAAGAAAACATGGATAATAGCTCAGATTGAGTTCAGGGTAATCAGTGATTAAATCCTGTAACTATTCTTCTACTTTGCTATTAAGTGTAAAACATTTAAACAACAAAAGAGAACAAAAGACTCGAAAACATGTAATACAGAGATTTAAGAAAACTTATTGTTTTATGAAACACTCTGGAATCCTGCAACATTCACCATTCATCACAACGCATCACATACACCAAGCTTTTGGAAATTCCATTCTCCCTTTGTATTACTTCTCTCAGAATCTTACAGCAAGTGAGACTTCTAAAAGGAAAATAACAACCACCCTTCAGCTTCTGCGAGGGGTGAATCTATACTTGCGATTGTTTACAAAATATCTGAGTTCTAAGTTATCTCAGACTTTAATATTCTCACCAACTTTTGAGATATTATTATCAGAAATTTATTACCGCATTGAATACAAGATAAAGGCGTCTTAATGTTCTGTCAGAAGATATTTTGGCCTTTGGGATCTGCTGAGTCGGTTGAGATACTTTGATTAAATGCTGGGGAACCCGACTTTATGGCTTGTACGCTGTATTCTGGGTTTGTCACCTGTGATTGTGACTGCTGCTGTGGTGAGTAAATAGCTCTGCCGAGTTGGCTCAGCATCTGTCTCTTTCTTGTAGATTTTATCTATCAAAATTCTGCCTGTGCATGACTGCCCATAAACTGGAGAAAAAACCAACCCTACGGTTTCGGGCCTGAATAAGATTACCTGTGTCAGATTCCTCCACTCTTCCTGTGTGGGCAATTGGTGTCTTATGATTGCCCCCAAAGTTTCATCTGCCTCTGTATACTTAAAGAAATTTGTGTGGTATCAAACAGGTGATCAATTTCATTCATAATAAAGAACAGGTTATCCACCCTATCATACAAATTCTGCCCTGTTGCTGGCCCTGTTTCAGCTGAGGTACTGGGTTGTTTTGCTATTTGTACTGCAGCCTGCGCATCAACCCTTTTGATGTAATTTTCCAGAGTAAGCAGCCTTCCTACACTGCTTAATATGTTGGGGAGGCCTCTGTTTTGTAATGCCACAAATCTGTCCAGGAATTTGTTGATCTCGGTCTGCATATCCTGTGTTCTCCTCTCCAGCGTTCCGATTAGGCTTCTTAGTGTCAAGACTCTTTAACTACTGAAATTGTTTCAGTCCTGTTAGTAATTCCCATGGTGGCTAGTTGAGAGCTGGTTTTGTTATTCAAAATATTGATCATTCTGCTGGCAGCATCTGGCATGTGGCCAAGGCTTGCTCTTGCTCTCTGTACCCCCTGTTTGCCTTCATGATGAGTGCTATTTGCTCATCCATAGTTTCAATATACTGCCACTGATTGGTGATGGATCGACCAATGTTGCCCCAGAGGACTGCTTTCATTTTTGCTGTTACTTTTTCTAGTGCAAGCTCTTTTTCTAGTTCAGCTATTCTCTTTTTTAGAGCTTTCACCTCTCTTTCCTTTGCTGCCTCATTCTGCTTGCTTTTGTCAAATTTTTCATTCACCTTGGTCAAAGATCTTTTGACATCATCAAGCTCTTTCATTTGGGATTCAAGAACTTGGATCTCAGCTTGCAGCTTCTGCATATCCAGAGTAGGAGTTGGCTCTGTTGTTGGTGTAGTTGTTGTTGTAGATGGTGCTGTAGGCCCTGTCTGTTGAGGAGGAGGAGTAGTCGTTGGCTGGACTTCCTCAAGGTTGATTATCACAGGAGGAGGCTGGGAGGGTTGGCCCTCTTCTTTTTGTTTCATAGCTGTCTGTAATGCTGCCTTTGCAGCTTCTGATTGTCCTAGCTGGTCTTGAGTCCGAACCAGCTCCTTGTACAGGGATATCAGTAGGTCTGTAGCATCCTTTTCCTGCCTTTGCTGGGCAACTTCATCTGTTTGAGGATGGATGGTAGCTGGAAGCTTGATTTTCTTTCTTAAGGCCGCCAAGTCTGTATCCCTTAGCTTCAAGAGTTCTTGGATACCCTTAACATCTTTAGGATCATGTCCTATTTCTATAATTACCTCTTCCAAGGACTTGATCCTGTTGTCCTTGGCTTGTGATGATGCTCTCTCCAATTCCAGCTGAGATGCTGTGTTATCAAGGCTGCTCTTCAATTTGTAGTTCTCCAACGTTTCATCTGCCAAGGAGGCATACACCATTTCACCAGTTTGTTTATGTAATTCAATCTTATCCATAGGGTGTATGTCTTTGGCCAGAACCTCCATGTTGATTCTTAGGTAATCCGAGGTAGATTGAGGATGCAGCGTTGTGGGCATGAAGTGACTCATGATCATCTTGCCTTCACTTACATCAAAGGCAGACATGAGTCTTTGCTGATTGGTAGGAGCCAGGTTCAGCAAATGATTGTACAGCTGTACTTTAATAGGATCACTCCTCCTCTTAATGTCAATAAATTGTTGTTTGATGCTTGACTGTCCTTCTCTATGCTGGCTGGAGGAGCTGACCTCTCCTCCCACGGCTCTATCATGTTCATGCTGAAATGAACTGGCTGAAACTTCTCCACTGGGTGGGCCCATGCCCATTGCTTGCCTCACTGCTATGTCATCCTTTTGAGAGTCATTTAGTCTTTGTCTTTTCTCTCCCCGATTGATGGATGAAGTCAGGGGAGTCTCTCTATCCCTTTTCCTGGTTAAGTCCTCCTTTTGTGGGGTTTGGAGGACTGAGGTATCAACAGTAGTTTCTGCCCTAGGAGGCACTATTGTCTGAGCCTGTTGCTCAGTGGAGCTTGGAGCATTAATCACTTTTTCTTGCTGCAAGGGCTGCTGTTCACTAAATTGTTCCTCTTCCTGTTGCTGCCCCGAGTTCCTGCTGCTCCATCTCTTCTTGCTGCTGTAGCAATGTATCCACTTGTTCTTCTGTCAATGGAGGTGGCTGTTCCACCTGCTTCCCTTTATCCTTGCTTGCTGTCTGTGGTGCTTTCTCGGCAGTTTGCTGCTGTGCTGTTGATGATGCAGCAGCTGCTCCAAGTTGCTTTTTGTAGGAGAGGGGCACCTGTCCACAAGTTTCCAAGTCAGCTTCCTTTTGCATATTTCTAGCCTCTCTCTCAAGTAACTCTTCATTAGTAATTTCCTCCTCTAGGGTACCCTCTTCCCAATTTGATGCATTGGCATACTGTTCAATCTCGGGTTGTCTCTTGTGTGCATAGCTACCCAATTTGTATCTAATCCTCCTGAGGGAGATAGAATGATTGGGGTCATAGGGTATCCATTCAAAGCTGGTTTGCAGTCTAAGGCCCTCCAGGATACTGTCTGCCTCCTTCCACCCTTCCTCTTTTCTGTTATATAGGAAAGAACCCAGCTGGCTCCTCACCTTTAGCTGTGACTTCTTGTTCTTGCTCTGAAAATGCAGGTAGTCTGAGTTCCCAAACTGTCTGAAATATTCCAAGGCAAAAAGCCTCATGGGGACATACCTTGGCAACCTAAAAGGGTCAACTCACAGCCATATATCCTGATGACTGTGTGGTTTTGGTAGAAGTACCAATTACCAATGCTGTAGGACTTATTCAAATGGAGAATTCTTCTCATGTCATCAGTTAGTCTAGGAGGAGGATACCATGCAATACTGTCATGACTGGATAAATGAATAAGTCAATAAACTCAGTGTATGTGTAAGGTGATACAGAGGTATGATGAAAAACAGAAGTCCAGAACACAACTGATCTTGGATTTCCCTGGGCATTGAGTTGCTTCAAAGGAAAAGAGAAGGTGGCTGGCTGATAGAACAAGAATAGATGGTATATATATGAAGTATACCTGAATAGTCTTTCCCTCTTCAAGTTCATAAACTGCTCATGGATTCTATCTGCAATGTAGGTTGCATAGTCATAATGTACAGCTGGGGGCTTACCAGGAGAGAATATAGACAGCATTGCCATTAGGCTATCATCCACGTCCTCCATCCCCCAAATCCTAGGACATAACTGATTAAATCCACTAACATCCTGCCCAAATCATTCAAGTAGTGATACCCAATAGGAGGGGTTCTGACTGTTTCAGAGCCTGGTCTTACAAACAACTGATTGATTTTAATGATTTGGTCATTTGACAGCTTGTCCCTTTGTTTATCAAATTCTGCATGAAGATGGGGGTCAATTGCTTGGCAGTTTGGAAGTGCAGCATTCCATTTATACTCTTTGGGGTAATCTGGAACAGGATTGAGCCTGTGGGGCTGATGACAGCTCTTTGGTTTGGGTCATAGCATTCCTGGCAGCTGTAGATCAGTTCTGGCATAGGATTTACTTGGGGAAGGTTGTAGATGGGCAAATTTGAGTCCCAAATTCCCAGATGTCTGCCCCACTCAGGTGCTGGGCTTTTAACTCATTCATCATCTGGATATTGTATTTGGTTCCCATAGGGAACCAGTCCAGCATTTGGTAATCCATGTCTCCCAGAGCTTCCATGCTAATTCCTGGTGAGGAGCATTGAGGGGCTTGATATTTAGAGCAATAGGAGTCTCCATGATTCTTTGAAGTTCAACAATTGTAATAAAGTGGCTTGTAAAAGCACCAGCACAGAACAGAAGTGCTTTTTGTAAGAATAGTCTTGAAATTTAAGTATCAGAGGAGGAGTTTATACAGCAGCAATTGAAATACTGCTTATACTAGGAGTCAAGGCTACTGTGGGTGTCACTATGCCCTCTTTCAGCGGGTAATTTGAGGTCAACAAGGAATTTGCCGGGAATACGCAGTGAACGCTGTTTTTTAGTGAAATTACAGGTATTATGGCTTGGCTGGTGTTTTTAGACTTCACAGTTACAATTGTGGATGTGCAGAGGGAAATGGGCGGTGCAAATATAGTTTGTAAGGTGTCCTTAGCCTTCTGAGCAACTTAAATTTCAATAACAGTCGTATGGAGGGCAGAACAACGGTAAATACTGTTAATTGACGAACAGAGGTTGCGCAGGCGTGCACGGTTGCTGCTGAGGAGGTCGGCCAGGTTAACTCAGCAGGTTGGCGGAAATTTGAACGTAAACGTTCATGCAGAGAGAACAGTGGCGACAGGAGTGAAAAGTGAGAAAAACACGGCTTTTTTGGGTTAATATGGACTTTTTACCATTTTTGGCGCTTTTTAGTGATGACGTCAGCATGACGTCATTGGCGGGTCAAGGTGAGGTGACGTCAGCTGACGTCATCGGGTGACGTGGCGTAGACTATTGGTCCAAGGGGCGATGAGGTGGCAGCCATGTCAGCGGCCAGGTGGACGAATAGCAGGGGCGAGTACAAGCGAACGTGACGTGGCGATGCGTTGGCGGAAAACAGTTGGCGGTTAGGACCGTAGCGGTTACGGTTAGGGCTAGCCGCTACGGTCTCTCGGGGCGGTTTAGGTACGGTCTCAGAACTGTCAGACCCGGCTCCGAGAGTCCTTAACGTCTGACGCGTGGAGAGGCCCTGACGTGACGCAACGTCACCTTCTCGGGCGGTAAAGGACGGCTACAGGGGCAGCTCCGATATCGCTGTGGGTCGTCGGATCTCAGAGACTTGATCCGACGGTGGGCGGAGCGGCAACTTGCTTAGGTTATATGCGCGGCGGAAACTTTGGGTTTATGGGTTTTTCATTGGTTTTTTGAATGTTTTCCATTTAACAAATAATGCGCTAACCTTTGGAAATGCGCCAGAGGCGGGTTTTTGACTTTGGTAACTTTTGCAAAGGATTTAAAGGCATAAGAGGTTTTATAAGGGTTTATTCAATGCAAAGGGTAGTTTGAGGAGCGAGTTGGTTTGTAGCAAGGGGGAGTGGGGTGGGACAGGTTCACCAAAGTGACCAGAGGTCATTTTGGTCCCTTCTGAAGAACATATGGCTATAATGCCAAAGGAAGGGGTATTTATAAGATTTTGGGGCTTTATACACCATAGTGTTAGTATTATTAGGGGAAGGGGTAAGATAAGGGAGCTATATAGTAGAATTAGAGGTTAATATGAGTGAGGGGAGCAAATGAAGGGGATTTTACTGAGTTTATGTAAAGTTGATTTAGTTTTGAGAGTAGATCAAAATGAAAAGATCTTAGACAAGAAATGTGGCTTCTGAATGAACTAGAACCATCATAAAACCATAATCTCTCTTCATAAATCTCAGCTAAAGAAAGGGAGTGTTAGTAATGGAATAGAGGGGAAGAGGGAGGTTAGTTGTGCTCCTTGCTGTAATTTGATGGATTTAACCACTTTGTCCATTGACAGATTTTTGCCTTGGCAAAACACCTCTTGACATATGTGTAATGGTGAAAATACCTTTTCTGCAACCACAACTGCTTACCCAGCTATTTTCCTTCTAGCATTTTGTTTCTCCATTGAGGGTGCATTTAGCTTGCAAACCCTTACTTGCCTTTTTCTTTTCTTTGGCTTTTTCTTTTTCTTTTCTATCTACTTCTACCCTTATCTCTTCCAAGGTCCCAGATTAAGCTGTTGGGAACCTTTGCTTCTCTACCTAAACTACTTGTCTGCCAAGATTAAACAGTTTGGACAGACTTCTTTCTCTATTCTATAACTCAAAATTGAACACATGGCATGATCCAGATTAGACTGTTGAATCATCCACAAAATTGAAATAAAGGTCTTCAATATTTGAAACAGATTACACACCTCTTGTTCTCTAGGAAATATGGGATCTTTGTAATACCAAAGCAGAGCATATTTGGACTTTCCTTGCCAATCATGAAATATGAAACCTATTAGTATAGGTATCCAACAGTGGCTCCACATGGGGATGGTTTTTCTTCTGAAAGACCAAGAACAGCAGTCAGATTTCCTTGTTCTTTGACTGTCCATCCCAGTCTTTGAAATTTGCTGCAAAATGTGTCAAAATTGTGTGCTTTTTTCTTGGAAGACCTCTGATTCTACTTGCCTCTAGCTGGTTGGTGAATCAGTTGGGAAAACTGCTTTTACAATCTAAAACAGAAACAATATGTACATCTGCATATATACAATGAATCCTTGGATTCCACTCATAGTGAACAGTCAAAGTAGTGCTTCAGCATCCTGCCATTGACAGGACCTTCATCCAAGTCAGTTTCAGTCAAACTTTTGAGGAAGTAGGTGTTATTACCTTGCACTGCTTGGACAGCAAATGGTCCTTTCCATAAAGAGTCAAACTTTCCATGTTCCCTTTCTCTTCTCTTCTTGCATCCCACTTTAAAACTTTGTCCCCTATATTCAAATCTTCTGCTTTGGTTCTTCTATCAAAGGCCTTTTTCAGTTTCTCTTGTAGTATCTGTACTCTGCTGAAAACTTATTCTCTGGTCTGTTGTAAACAAATTATCTGGTTAATCCTTCTTTGCATGTCATTTGGCTCTGCTTGGCTTTCTTGCAGAAGTTTCATAACCGCACTCCTAGTGATGACGGGAATCTGGCCTCTAATCCATAGACTAACTCATATGGGCTGGTCCCAATTGATCTTTTAGTTGTTAGTCTGTCTGCCCATAAAGCATTTACTAGTTTCTTATGCCAGTTCTTTTTGTCTCTTCCAGCACTTTCTTTATGATATTTATCAAACTTTTGTTTGATGATTCAGCAAGGCCATTCCCTTGAGGATAGTAAGTCGTAGAATGGCCCAAAATAATGTGAAATTTATGGCAGAAGTTCACCATTTTCTTGGATCTGAAGGCAGCAGCGTTGTCTGTTATTATCTTGTCCGGACAGCCAAATCTAGCCAGTATATTGTTTTCCAAAAACTGAATAATTACTGAATCATTTGCTTGTCTGCATGGGGCAGCTTCAATCCACTTGGTGAAGTAATCTGTTGTTGTCAGAATCCATCTGTGTTGCCCTGAAGATGAGGGATGAATTTCCCCAATGAAATCCAAGCCCCATTGTTGAAAAGGTCTCTCTGTTGCAATGGGCTTCAAAGGAAGTGGCAGCAACTGTCTTTTGCCTTCAAACAGTTGGCATTTGTGGCATGAGGCCGTAAATTTCTTAACCTCAGAGAACATAATATGGCCAGTAGTACCCAGCCCTCAATATCTTGTCCACAGTGGACTTCCAGTACAAATGTCCACCGCAATCTCCAGCATGGAAATCTTGCATGATTTGTTATTTTCATTCTCTATTAGACAGTGCAGCAAGATACCTTCATGGTTTTTCCAAAGTAAATTTCCATCCATCACACAAATCTAGATGATTTTCATTTTTAGGAACCTACACTTAGTTTCTGGACAGTCCTGGGGAGCACACAGGTTTTGTAACACATAACAGATATCAGAGTACCAAGGAGATTGTTCAAAGGCTACATTGATCTTTGGAGTCGCCAGCTCTGTTTCACTGTCCAGTTGATTGATATCTAAGGCTTGGAAATTTGCTTCTGTCATTAATTTGGCTAAACCTTGCCCTTTTATCAGCTTTGTGGGTTTTATTTCAATGTCAAATTCTAGTATATTGGCGATCCATTTTCCTCTTCTGCCTCTAAGTTTTCTTGGGTGAGAATGTCTTTGACAATAGGACTTGGTACATAAGCCACAACATGGAGTAAAGGATGTAAATCCTAAAGTCTTTAATAGCTTTGATCAAAGCATAGGCTTGTTTCTCCATAATTTGGTACTTTAGAGGGGCATCTCTGAGAGCTCTGCTGAAAAAAGCAATAGTTTTCTCACTCCCGTGGTCATCTTTCTGTAATAAAACAGCAGCAATAGTATGTTGGGAGGCAAAGGAGAAAATGATAAAGTCTCTGTCAAACTGTGGATTATTTAACACTGGGGTTTGAGTCAAGGCCAATTTATGCTTTCAAAGGCTTGTTTTGCTTCAACAGTCCATTTGACCTTTGAATCTTTCTTTAGCATATTGTTTAGTAATCTGATTAATTCGCTAAATTCGGGATAAACCTTCTTAAAAAGTTGATTTTCCCTAAGAATCCTTGCAATTCCTTGACATTCCTTGGATAGGCATTTGTAGGATAGCTTGTATCCTATCTGGATCAATTCTTATGCCATCTTTTGAAATAATGTGTCCTAAGAGTTTCCCTTCTTCCAAGCCAAATAATGACTTCTTGGGTTTAAGGAAATGCCATATTTCCTGCATGTTATGAAAATCTGTCTCAAATGTTTCAAGTGTTCGTGGTCAGATTTTGAAAAAGGTGTGAGGTCATCCAAATAAATGACAAGGAAATCATGAATTTCCTTAGCGAAAGCAATATCCATTGCTCTTTGAAATGTTGCCCCTGCAAATTTTCAATCCAAAGGGCATTTTCACATACTTGAAAGTTCCCCATGGGGTTGTAAATGCAGTTTTGTCTTGATCATCAGGGTGTACTAGGATTTGTTAAAGCCTGAGAATCCATCAAGCAATGATATCCTTGAAGCCCCTACTACTCTTTGAAGAATATGATCCATTTTGGTAGAGGGTAGTTATCTTTGAGTGATACTTGATTCAAATTCCTTAAGTCTACACAAAGTCTAATCTCACCAGTTTTCTTTCTTGTAGGGACCAAATTTGAAATCCATTCAGAGAATCTGATTGGTGCTATGATACCAGCTTTGAACATTTTCTGTAATTCTTTTTCAATGGAAGGAAGGAGCACAGGATTGATTCTTCTCAATTTCTGTTTGAATGGTTTTTGATTAGGCTTGAGGGGAATGGTTGCTGGATAACAGAGGTATCATAGGACTTTAGATCCTCATAACCCCAAGCAAAAAATCTTGAAACTCTTTAAAGAGGTCAATATATTGGGTTTTTGATCAGGGGGCAAAGCAGCAGATAGTTTTATTATTTTAGGCTTGTCAGTGGTACCAATGTTGCATTCTTCAATTGCTGCATCTAATGGCTGCATCTTTGGTTTCCTGGGACATCATTTGAGTCAAAAATGTCCTCTAGTGGGGTAAGGCCTGCTGGAAGGAAATTGTCTTTGAGTTGTATGATTTCATCTTCAGCGTTGCTCACCTCTTCACAGTCAATTTGGTGAATTTGCTGAATGTTTTCATTGTCGAAAATGGTTGGACTCAGTAATTTTTTGCTGTTCTAGGTGACATTGGGTGAGCAACTGTTGAAACTGTATTTTTGTGATGGAACTTGCTTCCTCAAGATCAATATTTAGTCCTATGAACTCTTGTTGCAAGGTCAAGAAATTGTTTATTTGCATGTCATCCTCAAATACTTGCCATTCTTTAACATTTTTGGAATAGAGGGTCTGTATTTGACCTCGGCTATGAAACAATTATTGGGTTCTAATGGGAATTTGAAGGTGCTGGCAAATGTTGCCAAGCTGTGTGCATGGAGATTGTGGCCCCTTGAAATTTTTGTGATAACAAACTCAGAGAAGGTTTCTAATATTTCAATTACAGCAGATCTGTAGGACCTCAATCTTTTGTCATTGGTGACAAAATGTCCTTTCACTTATTGAATTACTAGATCAGAGTCTCCCATAATGGAGAGTTTAGGAGCTTGTAGTGATTTTTGCTAGCTGCTTTAGGCCCAGCAAGAGAGCTTCATATTCTGCCATGTTGTTAGTGCACCTAAAATTCAATCTGTAAGCCCTGCTTCTGCATAGCCTTTCTCTTTGTTATATATCCACACTCCAGCTCCTGCCCCTAACTTGTTGACTGACCCATCAAATTCTAGGACCCACAGAATATCTTGCTGGACAGAAGATTTAAAGTTCTGTTCATGAGATGGCAATGTGAGCAGAGTTTGGGGTTTCTTCCCCATTTGTTTCTAGGACAGCTTTATCACTTGTTTGACAATCTTTAACAACTAGAGGAGGGTTAATGTGTATTGTTGGGCTGATTGATGTTTGGCAGGTGCTACTTGTCTGATCAATGTTTTGTTCTTGTATGAGTGTTTCGGTCCTAATCTCATTGTTTGAAAGGTCTGCGCTATCATTGAAAAGGATGAAGGAGTCTATGTCCGAATGGACAGCATATATTGGAAAATTTTGGGGCTTTTCTTCACTGCTGACCATATACTTCATGAGTGTTTCCCTATAAAGTCTTTTTGGTTGCCCAAAGACAGAAATAGTTGCATATGACATGTCTAATTGCACGGATCCTTGGAGCTTGGCTCCCCATGATCTTGATAACAGCATCCCATATTTGGGTGGGATATCAGCAACTACAACATCCATTAGAATAGTCTTGTTGGGATATTGAACCAGAGACACACACAAATCTTTTATTAGGCCCAAACATTTGACTTGGCTGGAACAAAAGAAAACAGGTCTTTGTATGGTCTTGTTATATCCAAGTTCAGTCTTTCCATGACTGCTTTTGGCATAAGGTTGTGAGAGGCACCTGAGTCAAACATTGCATTGTGCAGTATTTTATCATGAACATGCAAGCTGATATAAAAAGGTAAAACCCCTGTGACTACTGTTTTTCCATCTACCTCTGGGCCAAACAATAATTCTGGAGTGTCATCTAGCACATTTACATCATCTTTGCTATTAGTGAGTTGAAGGGATTTCTTTATCTGCTGCTTGTATATGTCATGCTTGGCTAGCTCTGAGAGGGGGATTGCTATCTTTAACTTGCAATCTCTGTACCTAGGTCAAAGGTTTGTCAATTTGGGTTTTAGAGTCACGGATAGCAGTCTTTTCTTCGTTCCCTAAATCTTCTTGTTGGATTTCATCTTGATTTCAAAACCTGCCCCTCATACTCATGTCTTGAGGGGTAATGTCGGATTTGGGTGGGAGGACGAGGTTGCCGTGGGTTGTTGTAGTGGGGACAGTAGTTCAGTAACCTCCTCACCACTACTTCTTTGTAGGCACGTTTGTGTTGTGATTAGGTTCTGTGACCATGGTTTCTTTGGACTGTTGTTTCTCCTTTGCCTTTCCAGGCTGATTTACATTTACAGTCCTACTCCTTAGTTATATTGTTTATGGACTTCATAGACAGCAGTGTCATACCCTTGTTTAAAAGTCAAAGGATTCTCCTGATTTAGTTGGAATGTTTTTCTTTCATCCTCCTCATGGTCTTCTTGTGTTAAGAAAACATGGGTTTTACCCTCCAGACCCATTAAGTTAATTTCAGGATCTTCATTGAGCTGATTGTCTGTGGAAGTTTTCTGCATAGTTTTCTTGAAAAGGGGGTCTAATATCCTGGTCAGCACTTGTTTTTCCTATGGTTGGGTTCTGATTTCTCCTAAAATTTGGGTTTCTAGGAGGGTTGTTTTTGTGATGCTTCCCATGATGATTTTCTTTCAACTGATTCCACTCTTCACCCAATCTCTTCATGCTGTTTAGTATTGCATCCAGCTTTTGATCAAAACCCGAGGGCTCTTCTCCGAAGCCAGCCTTCTTTTCCAGCTTTGCCCTGTTTCTCTTGGCAATTAGGTTAGCCTCTACAGTGACTGCAACTCTTTGAGCTTCTGCAAGGGTTGGAGGATCTCTTTCTTTCAGCTGATAGGCCATATCAGAGTCAAAACCGTCAGGGAAGTTATACAGGGCCAAATCAGGAGGGGGCCTTAAGTTCTGGGGGATAGCATTATATACATTGTTAAACCTAGCACAATATTCCAAAACTGTTTCTTGGGACCTCTTTTAATAGTGTTATATTCACCGAGTATGTGGAGTGGATCTTTCTTTTTCTCCCATCTGTTGGTAAACTCTTGGTACAGGACCTCAGGGGTTGCAATGGAATTTGCATTCAGGGATCTAAACCAATTCTGACATCCCCAGTTAAGCTTTGAACAAAAATTCTTCATCCTGACACTGTCATCATCTATTTCATAGGTCTCAAAGTGGTCTTGCATCTTCTTAGCATGCTGGACAGCTGTCAAAGGGCCATGGGAGTCAAAAAATGAGATTTTGGTTTGGTAATCTGGGGTAGAGCTGGAGCATTGGCTGGTATCTGCAGAGGTGCATATATGTTAGCCATGTTTATGGGGTTTATGGGGTTAATAGGAACAAATGGACAGCTGGGATTACAGGTGTAACAGGGTTAATAGGATGGGTAACAAGCGGGGGGCTGGTTAAAAGAGTATGTGCAGATGGTGAAGATGGGAGAGGAGGGCTTTGAGGTGTTGATGATGAACTAGGGGAACTAGGTGTGGAACGGAAAAGGACTTTGCAAGGAGTTGGAATGAGGATAGGTTGGTGTGAACTTATATCTGAATCAGCAGGCTTCTCCTGCTTTTGCTGTCTCCTTATGTTCTTTGGAATGATATTTGGTTATCAACAATGATGGGTTGATTAGGGTCAGGGATTGCCCCTAGTGTGCCTTGGGTTTCTTTTGGGAGCCAGCTTCTAATTATTCTTTTAGAACTTGTATACAAGTTTTATATATTCAAGGACTGGATGAAAATTGGAATGGCTATATATTTTCAAAGCTAGGATTAAGAATTCCCTAACTACTCTTCCTTCAAGCTGTCCCTGTGTTAGAGAAACAGTCTAAGGCCTCTTGGCTAATTTCAGGCTTGATGGCAGCTTTGGAATAGATAGTAATTAAAAAATTTTAGGATTCCCCAGTGAGTCGCCAATTATGTTAACACCCAGGTTGTTCCCTATGACTCCCAAGAATACGGCCGGGTAACCACTAACCAATCTTTGGAATCACTGTTTCTAGCCAAACTGTGATCAGAGAGGGCTCTCTCTTTATGATTTGTAACTGTTTATGAAAGAGATAGTTTTTAGTAGCTATATCACAAGTTTTGTTTTATGCTTTGGTTGAAGAGTTCCTTTTAGGTCTTAGTGATGTAGTATTCAGAGAGTCAAGTATCATTGGGCAATGGAGTCTATGGCTGTAGGTGTCTAGAAACCTTGAGGTGAACTGGTG